>CAUYRT010051898.1:0-25940 GCA_963574885.1 Lepilemur ruficaudatus | reverse complement strand
TCCTGTGTGTCCACTTAGGTGTTGATCAGCTAATACCAGTTGGCTGGTGAGTACATGTGGTGCCTTTCCATCCATTCTTGGGATACTTATAATTTGTTTTTTAGAAAAAGAATTTAACTCACACAATCCTCTTTCCCTTCCTTAAGTTGGTATTTTTTACTTTCAGTTTTTGCTCCATCAACTTGACCTAATCTCTTGCTTGGTCTCTACGTTCACTTATGAAGATAATAGTGTCTTTCTCCTTTGACATATATCACTAATCTAATTCTAAATGTCATATTTTTAGGTGCTTCTGCACTTTTTAAATCACCATAATCTGTAAATAGCATTTGCATTTTCTTCTGTGATTATATTTATTCCACTACTGTTATATTTGGAGAGACTTTCCCTAAAACATTGACCTCTGTCTATCCACTCCCTAACTTCTCACCAAAGGAGGAATGGCATTTAATAGGCAAGTCCGAGAAGAAAAACAAGTAGGGTCCCTCTTATTCATTTTTTTTCCTCTTTGGGTGTCAGCTATCCCCCAAGGCACACATGCGTGCTAAGTTTAGCGGAGTAAAACAGTAGAGGAGGTTGGTGGGTGCCCAGCATTGCCTGTAACTACTTTTGAGGTACAGCAATAGTAAACCTTCTTGCATAGCAGACCTAAGACATATTCTCAAATATTATCTTTATCAATACGCCATAATACTTCGATTCCATTTGTTTGACTCTGAATGCTATTTCTTAAATGATCCTAAAATTTGTATAATTTATTGATGCAACTCAAACACTATATCATGATCGACAGGAAAAAAGAGAATGCAGGTCATCCTTGTAGCTGGTAAAATTTCTCCTAATGAACAAATTTCTGCTACACTTTGCAGTAGGCTTGATAAATAGTCACTAGACAGATTTAGGAGAGCAAAACAACACACTTGTATTGATGCTTTGTCTGACGCTAGTGGAAACCATGCGGGGTTTTGTTCTAGATAATTCCCAGGGATTTAGGAATATGACCTTTCGCTGGTTTTTGTAGTTGTGTGGTTGTTTTTTAAATGTGACCATCTGAGAAGGTAGTTTTAGACTTCAAGTTTGGCCAAAAAGCCATCTAGTATGTCTACCTTGGTGAGTCCCTGCAATTTATAGAGGTTTGGTCATCAGGTAGGTAGAAGTTTTTAAACATAGAATCCTGAAGTCTCCAGCCTTAGCAAATTCAGCTTATAAAAGTGATAGGAAACTTAGTACGCAGACAAAGATTTTATTTCATATACATTGCACAGCATGTGTGAGATTTTAGCTTTAAATAATATTCTATGCCAGACATAGATAAGTAATATTCAATCAGCTTCTCAAATACTGCTCCTCTTACATGTTGTTTGGAATTGCCCTCGTGGAACTTCAGGCCAAGAAAGAGAAAGGTGGAGGGATTAACTTTAAATTCACATGGCTTGTTCACAGGATCTTTAGAGCTGCACTACACACATTCACACATGTTCTCACACACACACGTGCACATATGCACACACATGTGCATGTGGTATGAAGATGGCTCTGCAAATGTAGTAATTGTGAGGTTATGTTTCAGAAAATGAAATTGTCACATCCATTATGCATAGAAAGACATTAATGGTCTTAAACATTTAAAAGATGTTGAGGAAATTGGTGGTTGCCAGTATGTGGGGGGCGAAGGAGTGGAGAGGGAAGAGGGGAAACTCAGAGGAACTTCTAACGTGAAGGAACTGCTCGTTACAGTACGGTTAGCAGTGGAATCATGATTCAGTCCATTTGTCAAAACCCAAAGAACTGTACGTTGCAAAGAGTGAACTGTAATGTATGTAAATCTTTTTAAAAAGTCAACCAGAATGTTGGGGATTTCAGGATGGAATGTAGGGTATGGCAAATGAATTTAATTATATTGTGAGTATAATATATAACCATGCTGAAGGGATTGAGGATTAAAAAAGGAGCCAACCTATGTAATTTTGGAAAGCAATGTTTTCACTGGAAACTGTAAGACTAGAGACAAAAGGAAATGTACATCAATACTGTACTTCATAATTTTGTTTATCATAGAAATGCAGGTTTAGAATTCTGAAACTATATATATACTAGGGTTAAACAAATAAGTAAATAGATATTGGACTCTGGGAACTAGATTTCTCACTGTCAGAGAGGGAAGTCAAAGATAAACAAGAAAGAAGGCTAGAGTGTACCCTTGGTATTGAACTAGAGTGAGAGCATTAGTATGAAAGCATGATTAGCTTAGTATATCTACACCAGTGGATAGATAGAGAAACAGTTATAGATTTTAGTATATAATGGGCTAATATACATGTATATATTACCTAGCTCTGTCTGCTGAGAGGACTAGAAGCAATGACACTCCAGTAGCAACAAACACAGTGGTCATTCAGATCTTGGTTTGTAGATATCATCCTTCAATAGAAAGAGCCAGAGCTCCTTGGGAAACAATAGCTAATTCATGGAAAAAATGCAGTAGGGATAACACAAGCTGACCCCAGAATATTAAAATATTGTGTAGTATCAGTAAATAAGTACATGCTCCAAAAAAAAAAAAAAAAAAAAAAGAGGCATTTCAAAAAGGTACACTAGCTAACCTGAAAGAGTTCCCATTGGCCAAAGCTAGAAAAATTTATGTAACACAATCAATAATATAATATTGGATTATACCATAAAATACAAAATAAATATACATACCTTCATAATGATATAAATAAATGATTGAATATATTTGAAATGAGGGAAGGAGTAAAATTTTCTTTATAGAAAAATTTCAAATAACACATACATAGATATTCCCCCCTCCAGCGGATGAAGTATCGTTTCCTTACTTCTTAAGTGTGGGCTGTGCACAGGGACTTTGTTCCAGAAAGAAAAGAAGAAAGAGTGACTTTTTGGTGGAGTGAGCTGATAAGGACTGGCCTGACCAAGGCACAACAGTTAACGTCATCAGTGTAATGATGGGACAATCATATCACAACCCCAAACTGAAGGACTTTCTACAGAATACCAGACCAGAACTTCTCAAAACTGCCAAGATCATGTAAAAAAAAAAAAAAAAAAGGAAAGACTGAGAAACTGTCATAGACCAGAGGAAAATGGGGAGACATGACAACTAAATGCAATGTGGTTCCCAAATGCAATGGGAGCCTGAAAGAAAAGGCTGACTGTAACGGAAAAAGTAGTAAAATTCAAATAAAGTCTGGAGTTTAGTTAATAGTAATGCACCAGTGTGGGTGTGTCAGTTTTGACAAACGTACCACAATAATGTAAAATTATAACAGGGTAAACTAGGTGAAGAGCACATAGGAACCCTCAGCACTATCTTTGCAACTTTTTTGTAAATCTAAAATTACTCCATTAATATGTGTCTGAAGAGTAGATGGTGAGATAACAGGGTTTTTGGCAGAAGTTTTCATCTTCACTAGGCCTTCAAAAGCAACAAATATAGCTTCAGGTGAAGATTTTGTTAAAAACAATTCTCCTGATTGGGGGAAAAAATGTGAAGGGAAATTCTTCCCCCGAAGACATAGTGTATTGACCTAAAAAATTACATAGCAAAAAACAGTGGAAGCAACACTGTGCCCTGAAAACATTTGCTCACATGAAATTGTTATTAGCCGGTTCCCACGGCAAATAGAGCACTACAGTGTGAGATAAATTGAGGTTTATAGGGTAAATGGAAAGTTAGAGGTTTTGATAAACCTCTATGAAAGAAAAAGGTAGAAAAGAAAATCCTGTGGTTTTCACCATAGCAAATTTATGAGCTTTGCAAGAAGGCAGCAAAGTCTCAATTGCCTCCAATAAAAGGGTATCTCACACATTTCTGTATCTGGAGCTTTTATCTACAGATACAGGAAATCCCCAGGGTCAATGGTAACCTCCCATTTAGAGATACATCACAGTATAAGGTCAAGATAATGAAATCTGATACACTGGCCTGTGCTGACTGGCATCTTAGTGATGATATGCTGAACTTTTCTTTCAAATACCCTCTGTCCCTCATACAGCAGAGTTTTTCCTATCGTATTTCCCACTAAGTCTAGAAACTGAATGTAGGGTTTTGCCTGGGATAGCTACTCTAATAGCTAGGCATTTGCTTATCTAAATGTTGTGCTAATACTGTGATAACCTAGTTTGTCCTAGCAACTCTGATTTTTTTTTTTAACAAGGCACATAAACTATTTAAAGTTTATATTTTTTTAGCTATTTCCTAAAAATAGAAGACTGAGTCTCCAAATTCCAGGATGGAAGGGACTACACAGAAAACATTATTCAACTTCCAAGAGAACTACTTCTTACCAAATACTTGGTTCAATTTATCTAGGGAAAGTCTTGCAGTTTTCTGCCCAGGAGTGAAGTGCTAAGCTGTCAGCAAAGTCTCCTTCCACATGCTCTATCATGGGGTGGTCTCTGGAAATCAGATTCCGAGAGGAGACTGCATGCTGCTAATGCTGGATGTTTACTCAGAAGTTTCCCTGGGATCAACACAAGTGGAAGTGAAGAAAAGAAAAGAGGATTGGACAGAGAGAAGCTGGGCTTCAGTGGAAAAGCCACAGGGAAATCAGGATTGAAAATGGCTCATCAGATTTGGCCTGCATCGGATTTTCCACCTCAGTCACTGGTTGTGAGCTTCCCTGGGAAGAGTATGACCAAGGGCCAGGAAGCTCTCTGCAGTTCCGTGCAAACCTGAGGGGCTGACAGCTGATAGCTGTAGACTGACTGCATTCCTATAAACCATGGGGAGAGACCTTCCTCAAAGGAGTGAGCTGAATTTTGAATAACGTTGTCAAATAAAATTTAATTATGTAATCAGGGTTTAGCATAGAACTTAATACGTCAATAAATATTCACCACTTTAATGTAATAAATAAATAAATATTCACCGTTTTAATGTAATAAACTACAGGGTAGGTACATTATTGTACCTACCACACACAACAGCACTTCAATCCTACTTCCTAGAAATATTCTTTATCAACAGATTCCCATGTTCAATTACTAATATTTTATATGCATCTAATTCTCATAAGAATGCATGTGCTTTTGTCTATTAATCCTCATGATTTATTTAACCAATAATCTTTTTTATTAGACGCTTGAGTGGTTGTTGTTGTTGTTGTTGGTTTTTCATTATAAACATGACATGATAAACCAATGTACCAGGATCTTATTTTATACTCCCCAGAGTACCTAGCACATTGCTATGCCTTGCACTGAAACACAGTAAGTATTTGGAAATAGTGCAATGTAGCAGAATTAACATGTTTGTAAATTTAGAGAACAAATTTATATGGGCAGTTCCAGTTTGGTCAATTATAAACCATGTTGTTTTTCTTTTTCTTCCTCTGGGAGAAAAAAAGAGCTCAAAATAGTGCCTATTCTGTTTTCTATGCAGAGAATTTTGAGTAACTAATGATGTAGTGTATAATAGTGGACCATTGTTGAGTCTCTTGTGTGCCAGGACATTTAAAGAACTATGAAGGCATTAGCAAATTTAATGATTAATACAAGGATCATTTTTAACAATGATGTTATGCACGTTAGGAAACTGAGATGTGAAATATTTCCCTAAGGTTTCTTTTTTTGTTTTTTTTTTTGTTTTCATTTTTTTGAGACAGAGTCTCATTCTGTCGCCCCAGGTAGAGTGCAGTGTCATCATCATAGCTCACTGAAATCTCAGACTCCTGGCTCAAGCGGTCCTCTTGCCTCAGCCTCCCAAGTGACTGGGACTACATGCAAGTGCCACGGTGCCTGGCTAATTTTTCTATTTTTGGTAGAGATGGGGTCTCTATCTTGCTCAGGCTGGTCTCAAACTCCTGACCTCAAGCAATCCTCTCACCTCAGCCTCCTAGAGGCTGGAGCCACTGTGCTCAGCCCCTAAGGTCCTTATAACCAATGGGCAGTAAAGCAAAGATGTGAACTCAGACCTGCTCTTGCTTACTAAGAATCATACTGCCTCCCCATAAGTATTGTTCTTTATATTCTGAATGCAACAATTGTCACTATTATTAGATTAATTCATATATACTTGATTTTTCATCGTACATATTAAGAAGCAAAATCATGTCTATGCATTAAAACATTTATTCCAAAAATTCATTGAACTCCTAATATGTGCCACACATAGGTGCTGGTGTTAGCATAGTGAAAAACAGGAATCCTTCTACTCATGCATGCAGTTTAAATCCTGATGAAAGAGACAGACAAAAAAGTCCATTTGTAAAATACACAGCATGCTAGACAGATTAGCTAGAAATAAATACTAAGAAGAAAACAATTCAGCAAGAAAAGTAGTATACTACATCAGTGCATGTAATATTTTGATAGAAAAGTAAGAGACAGCTTTATCAACTTAAATTTAAAGTATAAGTATTGAGCATAATTTAATTGTTCGATGAAGGCTTAGCATAAAACTTAGCATAGAGTAGATTCTCAATACACCTTCATCTTTTTAATGTAGGAAAAGAAAGAAGGAAGAATAATTCAACAATATTCATAGGTATAACGGCTATTTGTGATGGTATTGATTATGATTGCAATTCATGTTAATTATTTTTTATGGAAAAAACTATTTCAAGCAGATGTAACTTTTATCACTTAGTTAAATTTAAGCAATAGGAAAATATTTCACAAAAGATTTCATAAACATAAAATATAGTTTTAAATTACACAATTTATCATAATTTACTTAAAATTATATTAGATTTCTTCCAAATGTAAGAACTTTTTATTAGAGTAACAGAAATAGTTTTACACCAAGACAAACAATGGAGTTTCCACTGAAATATCTTAGTTCTTTTTTATTATTTCAAAATATTACAAAGGCACAGATGTCTTTGGTTACATGTATTGGTTTTGTTATGCTTGAGTCAGGGTTATAAGTGAGCCCATCACTCAGATAGTGTTCATTGTATCAGTTAGGTAGGTTTTCGCCCACCACCTCTTCTGCCTCCACACTTCTTGATACTTTTACTTCCCTCCGTGCACATGTATGCTCATTGGTTTGTTCCAGTTCAATAGAGAGAACATGTGGTGTTTATGTTTCCCTTCTTTAGATACTTCACTTAGGATAATGGTCTCCAGTTCCTTCCAAAGTGTCGCAAAAGGCCTAAATTCATCCACTTTTGTAGCTGAGTAGTATTCCATGGTATAACAGACACCACATTTTGTTAATCTACTCCTGAATTGATGGGTACTTGGATTGATTCCACATCTTTGCCATTGTGAATTGTGCTGCAATAAACATTCGAGTGCAGGTGTCTTTTTGATAAAATGACTTATTTTCCTTTGGGTAGAACCCAAAGGAACCCATTAGTAGGATTGCTGGATTAAAGGGTAAGCCTACTTTTATTTCTTTGAGGAATCTCCCTACTGTTTTCCATAAAGGTTGTACCAATTTGCAGTCCTACCAACAGTGTATAAAAGCTCCTTTCTCTCTGCATCCATGCCAGTATCTATTGTTTTTGGACTTTTTAATAAAAGCCATTCTAACTGGGGTAAAGTAATATCTCCTTTTTGTCTTAATTTGCATGTCGCAGATAATAGTGACATTGAACATATTTTCATATGCTTGTTGGTCATTTGTCTATCTTCTTTTGAAAAGCTCTGTTCATGTCTTTGGTCCACTTTACAATGGGGTTGTTTGTTTTTTCCTTGCTGATTTGCTTGAGTAATCCTCTTTGTTCCATTTTGTATTTTAAGTTTCATGCACTCTTGTTTTATTTGTGACCATGGGGAATTGCTAACTCTATACTATCATCACAGCCACAATTTTGAATTTAGATTATTGCTTTCTCTTTATTTGAGTATATTTTCCACTTAGTTTCAGGATTGTAATATGCACTGTACAAACTGTACACTAATAATTACTATCACTCATAAAGGGCTTGCTACTTTCTAAGTACTGCCGCATGGTCTTTCACATGTACATTCTAAAGTATTCTTATACACTAACAACGTTAAGCTGTAGGTGTTATAATTATCCAATTTAACATATATAGAAATTAAGGCACAGAGTGGTTTAGTACAGAATCAGCGCGTGTCAGCTATTCATGATTATTAGACCATGATCTTAGCTATTACATTACTCTGCACCTTCAATGAAAAAAATCCTGGACAACTTTCAATCTCAGGAAATTAATGTATAATTTATAGAAGTATTATAATATCTTCACACCAAATTTTTATTTCTTTTTCCTTAGAAACTGTGGTATTATTGAAATTCTTTATATCACAAAGACACCTTGTTAAAAGAACAAACAAGCAAAAAATCCTTTCAAATATTCTGGTTCTGAATAAGTAGAATATGCTTACCCTACCCTGTTTTTCTTATTGAATGCAGCTATAAATCCCAGATAGCCTACATGAAGCAGGAATTTGAGAACTCTATAAAGTAAATGGTGGCAGCAGGAAGGGAGATGGAGATCAGAATTTTAAGTTCACTTGAAACAAAAGTGAATTTACTCCCTCCCTATCTGCCATGGCAGCTGAAAATCTGAAAATTAACACTGGCTAAAGAGGAAAAGAGCTGCAAGAGAATTTCTCTATTTCTGGTCCAAGAAGCAGGAAGGAGTTTCTCTATGAGTCAGAGAAAGTAAAAAAAATCTCATGTTATGTTTTTCTTCCCTTTCTCTTCTACCTTAACACCTAGACAATAGCATGATAGCAATGACAGCGGGTAATTGCCTAAAACTCAAAGGAGGAGTGGACTCTTCTCTTGGCCTAGAAGAACTATGGTTCAAAGAGCATGGGGAAAATTCCTGTTGCTTTTTTCTTTCCCTATCTTTGCACTACAGTAACCTTAAAGACATAAAATGAACAGTAGATCAAGGAAACTCAGAATACCAACTGGAATAGAATACTAAAAATAAATAAATAAATAACATTAAAAAAATTGGAAAAGGAATAAAAAAAACAAAAAAGAAGGAAAGTGTAGCAAACCAAAAAACAAATAATAAAATGTTGGGAGGACAGGAAATACATCAAAAATTACAATAAGTATAAATGGTCTAAATATGCTAATTGAAAGAGTCTAATTGGTTTAAGAAGAAACTTCAATTATATACTATTTATAAAAATTTCCTGCAAATAGAATGACATAGTTATGTTTATAATAAAAATATGGAAAGCAATATGTCTGCAAATGCTAATTAAAATAATGTTGCAGAGATGGGCATTGTGGGTCATACCTGTAATCTCAACTACTGAGGAGGCTAAGGTGAGAGGATCACTAGAGACCAGTAGTTTGAGACCAGCCTGGGCAAAATAGCAAGACCTCATATCTAAATTTTTAAATTTTGGCTTGGCATAGTGGCAAATGCCTTAAGTCTCAGCTACTCAGAAGGTTAGGTAGAAGGATTGCTTGACCCCTGGGGAAAAACAATAAAGGATGTTGGAATAGATTCATTACTATCAGAAAACATAGACATGGAGACATCAGAGCAAGGAAAATGGCCAGGGGTAAAGGGAGCTATTATATAATAAAATGGTCATGTCAGCAAGAATATATAGAAATCTAAATATTTATACACCCAATAATATAGCTTCAAGCTATGTGAAGCAAAATTGGTAAGACTGAAAAGAGAAATGGAAAAATTCATTCACAGTTAAAGCTGGAGACTTCAATACTCTTGTTTTAGTAATCAACAGAACAAATAGCCAGAAGTCAGCAAAAATATAGAAGAACTGAACTAAGCAACCCGACCAACTGATTGGACCAAATGACATTTATAAGCACTCCAACAAATAACAGAGGAAATACATATTTTTATCCAGTACATATATGACATACAGCAAGGTAGACCATATCTTAGATCATAAAAAAAAAATTAATAAACTTAAAAGAAATGAAAATTACATAGTATGTTCTTCGACCACAGGGAATTAAAGAAAAAATCAATAACAGAAAGATATTTGGAACTTGGCAATTAATCATACTTTCGAATAATCCCTGAATCAATGAGAAAGTCTTATAGGAAGTGAAAAAATATTTTGAACTGAAGTAAAAGAAAAATATAAAATCAAAATTTGTGGGATACAGTTAAAGCAGTGTTTAGTGAGAAAATTATACCTTCAAGCATATAAATACTCCTGTTAGATAAGTCTTACCTCACCAATTTAAGTTTCTACCTTAAAAAACTAGGAAAAAGTATAAAATAAAGTAGGAAGAAGTAAATAATAAAGTATAGAAATTAAACTGAAAACAGAAAAACAATAGAAAAAAACAATACAACCAAAGTTGGTTTTTTTGAAAGGATTAATAAAATTGATAAACTATTAGTCAGATAGGCAAATAAAAGATAGAGAAGAAACTAATTACCGATATGAGAATTGAAGGAGAGATTATCACTATAGTTATTACAGATATTAAGAGAGTAACCATTGAACATTACACAGCTGTACGCACATAAATTTGACCATTTCCATGAAATAGAACAACTCTTCTAAAGCAACGAACTACCAAAATTCACTTAAGAAGCAATGAATTGTCCTTTAACTTTTAACAAAATTTCTCTTGTAGTTAGAAATATTATAAAAAAGAAATTCCCAGGAATAAATGGATTTACTGATTAATTGTACCAAATATCTAAAGAAGAAATAACACCAATTCTACACAGTCTCTTTCCAACGTAGAAGAAGACGACATACTTTCCAACTAACCAGATGCCAAAACTGGACATAGATTGTACCAGAGAAAAAAAACTCTAATGAAAAACATCTTTCATGAGCATAAATATAAAAATCCTCAACTAAATACTAAAAAATGTTTCAATATGAATTCAATTTACCATGTCCTCTACATTAAATTCATCAATATATATAAGCATGGACTCCAGAACCAGTCATTCTATTCTATTTTCTGCATGAAATATCTCCGACCTTGTGCAAACTACTTACCTCTCCCTGACTCAGTTTCTTCATCTGTAAAATGGGGATTACAATAGTGTTTACCTCCTAAGGTAGTTTTTCAGAAAGCAAATGAACAAATATATATATATATATGCCTTAGAATAGTTCCTGGCATATTAAGCACTCTGTCAGTTATTATTATTGCTATTTATCTTTGTTTCATTCAGAACTTATAAAATTCATTCACTATATTAGAAAATCATATTCTTGAGGTAATATTGCTCATAATGGTTT
Organism: Lepilemur ruficaudatus; assembly: GCA_963574885.1. Taxonomy (NCBI): domain Eukaryota; kingdom Metazoa; phylum Chordata; class Mammalia; order Primates; family Lepilemuridae; genus Lepilemur; species Lepilemur ruficaudatus. Next base: position 14,789 of record CAUYRT010051898.1, on the reverse strand, counting down.
AGTTATAATGCATCTTATGCATATTAATCTATATTTGTTGTAGTCTCATTCATAGCACATTAGTTCACATTTAAAATAATAAATACAAAAAATGTATATGCTATAATTTTAATACATACTTACAAATCTTATCAATTTTATGCCTCAATAAATTAAAAAATGCAATAATTAAGTATCAAATGCAAGCAATACGGATCTACAATATTCAAGTTGAATATTACATATTGAGTTCATCAATTTACTCATGACTTTTTGGTATGCCTATTCTACCTACACGTTTCCCTCTGATGGACAATAGACTCACAATGATTAATTGAATATCTCACAAAACAATAAGCTCATAAAACTGGCAAAGACATATCATACAATATTTAAAGAGACAATTTAAAAAACATAATACTGTCATAGCAGTATTTTTAAAAAAACTTAAAAATGGTAGAATAGAGGTTTCATTTCTTACAGAACAGTACCAATATCACAAAGCATGTAAGGTCACGCAATCTTACAAAATAATTAATCACAGCAGCTGTCTATTGATGAAGAGAAATCCAAATGAAATAATTGCTTCTATTTCATTCAGCAATGATACTGTTTTGAGGAAAGTTGATAAGAGGGATACTTGAAAATTAGCTCTGTAACAATGAACTGTAGTCAAGCAAATTTTAAATTCAAATGGGAGAAACATCCTGGGTAATAATAATGCATTCCTGTTTGCATAAAATTACTGAAAATGAACACAAAATGTTTGTCTGTATTTAACAGCCTAAAAAAATTTTGCTTAAAGAAATTATTTTCTAATGATATCACTGTAACATGAACAGGAGTACTTGTTCAGTAAAGTGAGTTTACAGCAATGGTTCAGGAGTACCAGGTATTTTACCAATTCATATTATTCTTCATCAAAAATATTTAGACAACAAGAATCTTAGTGACACATGACATAAATCAGTTATTTTGTCATCAGCATTATTAGTAACTTTGAGTATTCACTTTTTATTCTCTATATTCCAGTTAAGGCATTATATTACATTTTTGTCTCCAAATTAATTAATTTAGCAGTTCATTAGATGTATTAATTTCATCTCAGGATTTTCAAGGGAAACTGCCATTTATAAAATTAATGAAAGTCTCCAAGTTGGGTACTTTAGTAGGAGTCCGAACTTTGCAAAGGGACAGGCATAGTTAAAAGATAACCAGCCATTGTTCTCTAGCCTGCTTTCCTATAATAGCTTACTGCTCAAGAGTCATGTAACTGGTGGTCATAAGATTTGTAGATTTCTTAATTGCTCCCATAAATAATATTACCATTGTGAAGCCTAAGACTGGTCTTTGAGATATTTTCCAGACTCTGCATTCTAGTGGACTAAGTGACTCCACCAGACCAGTGCCCATACCAAGGAACTGACTCAGCTGGTCTTGTGAGCCCTATTCAGGAACTGACTCAGTGCAAGAAGATAATTTCTATATCCCTATGATTACACCCCCAGCCAAACCAATCAGCAATACCAATTCCCTAGTCCCCTTCCCACCAAACCATCCTTAAAAACCCTAGTCTCCAAATTCTTAGGGAGACAGATTTGAGAAATTCCTCTTGTCTCATCTCTCAGTACCCTGCAATAATGAACTTTTTATCCAATGCAACCTTTATTGTCAGCCAATATATTGGCTTCCTTTTGTTCAGTAGGCAATAAAACCTGGTTGGGCAGTAACAAAATGGTCATTATAAGTATGTATTTATGTATTATAAAAATAATGATTTAGACTAACAGGACTGAGAACCATTATGCTGCAACCTTGCCAAAAAGAATATTTATATCATTTTAAAATATTTTCCAAATTGTGTCATTTTTAACATCTCACTATCAGATAAACTTTTTTCTTTGATTACTAATGCAATTGAATTTTTTGCACATATATTAGCCATTTGTTATTTTTTCTCTAAATTATCTTCCATAGTTATAACTCATACTTTGACAAGTGAATTTGAGTTTTATTTAAATATATTGTATAAGTACTTTATATATTGTACATGGTAAGCCTTTATTATAATATGACAAATATAATATCATTCTTAATATGTTACAGATATTTTAATATTTGTTGGGATTTTGTTGTGTAGATGTTATCAAATATATCACACATTCTTTGTTAATCCTTTCATGATATTTATTCAGAGAAATTCCTCCTCTATGTCAACAAATATTCCAATATTTTTCTAGTTTTTCATTTATAGTTTTACTTAACAAATTTAATTTTATTTTTTCTGGCATTTATTTAACTGAAAATATGAGGTATATTCTAGCTTCATTTTATCACATAGTTTATCAATAGCATCCTTTATTCCTTAACTATGGATAGTATACTCTAGATCACTATAGGTAGGGTTTGCTTCTATATTTATTTTTTATGATGATCCATTTATCTTTTCCCTGGTAATATAATGAACTAAGTATTGCACTTTATGGTAATCATTTAGTGTCTGGACTCCCATGTCTCTTTCATCATTATTCATTCTTCAAAATCACTGTTGTTGTTTTCTCAGTAATTTCATTTTGATGTACTAATTTGGAATAATCATAAGAAGTTCATAAAAACACTGAAGGGATTTTGTAAGATTTCATTAAACTTCTATATTAATTTAAGATATATGTACACAATAGTCAGCCTTTCCAGTAATTATTGTCACTGGCCATGCCAAGCACAAATTGTGACTATTTATTGATATATTAAAATATGAATAGGTAAATATATTAAAAGTACATTGATTGATTTCAACCATCTGATGCTTGCATAAGAATACTACCAGTTTGGCAATGCATAGATAAGTGATTTGGCTGTTGACAAAGTTAAAATGCTTAATCTTAAATCAGTAAAAATTAATTTTTTTCCAAAATTTTGTATTTACCAAATTGTTGCTTGACTAAGAAGAGTTAATCCTAAATAGATAAACATAAATAAAAGCTTGACAGAGAAAGGAAACACAATAAAAGCCTTAAATTATCAATCTAAGAAGAAGATAATATTGAGAACCAAATGTGTGGCTTTCATACAAAGATATGTGAATCTTCTCTCCAAAGGAAAAAAAAAATACCATTACAAATGCATTCTTCCAGCTGCTGCTATAATTACTACCTGATAGAGACTGGGAGCCAGTCTGTTCCATATCATCTGCATCTCTACCTTGATGGTTTTCTATGGTAACAGGGTGATTGATGAAAAGGTAACATGGGACCAATGGTTTCGGCATAATTATAACACATCATTCCTTAGATCATCCAAGTCTCCTTCCAGATATCAATCTACTGGTTTAATAAAAGAGGTAAAGAATCAAGACCCTTTATTACCCCTACTTGGGAGCCCTCGGGGAAAAGAGGAAATTCCTCAACTTAGTGCACAAAGATTCTCTGTAATGAGCAGCAGCTTTGTCCATGAAGTGAAAGTTGGTCCTATTGTATCAAATCTGTCACCTTTCTTCATAGACACCCACTAAAAGCCCCAAGGCAGCATTTTAAAGCAGGAAAGTGCTCCAGCAATGGTTAGTGAAACTATAATTTTCCTCATGGGAAATACCCTTCTGAACTAGAAAACAAGCAAAACTAGTCCATTAACTCTCTTTTGAGAGGGTTGTGTTTTTGTGGCTTCATATAAATAGTAACGCAGAGTTGGAAAAGGAATAAAAAGTCTCACACTTTAAATGCTAAAATGTATCCATTTGGTAATCAGCTTAATGAATGCTTAGTAAGTAAAGGGGCTGAACACAAACTCATATATCCCAGACAGATTAGTATAAAATCCATGTTACATGAACACTGAGAAACTTCCCAAGAAACAAAGAGATGTGAGTTATTTACCTGTCCCATGGCTCCTCTGCATTCATTAAAGGCACGGATACAGATCACCCAAAGTTCCTTTCCCTGTGGGCATGTTTGGGGACATCTGGGAACTGTGATTTTTTTTTTATCTCATATTAGCTGCATTGGAATCTTGACCATTATTTTCTTGTGATGAAAGAAAATACACTGTTTAAATAAAGAATTTACTGTAACAGTTTTCTTATACAAAGTGGCTCAATCCACATTAGTATGGATAACACCCTGATTAGGAAAATGGTCCCTTTCATGTGAAAGGTGAAAGTTTCCTCACTGCCCTCATCCTCAATATGTTTTCTGAAAGAGAAGGAAAAACCCAACTAATAATTTTTTTTTCTTCATACAAAATAAAGTGGAACTTTGAGTTTCTAAGCATACTTAAGAATAATGTGTACAAAGAAAAAAGGGATTTGTGTGAAAATTGTGGGGAGAATGGTCTAGCAATAAGCATGAGTCAAGGGTACTGATTACCAAGGTGGCTTTAAAGTTTCCCTCACTTGATTAAACATTAGACAAGTTTCTTCCTGATTATAGACCCCGACCTTGCTTGTCTTAGAGCATTTACTTTAGAACACTTGCAGTTGTAAATTTATTCTCTGTCTCTTTGAGATATAAATCTTCTCCCAGCCTATTGCCAGTTTTACAACTAGGAATGTCTTTCTCAAGGACCTGGGAGCCATCCCTTTGGAATGTAATCATCAAAATGATAGTGCCTCTATTTCCCAGTCTGTATAGGAAGGTAAAAGCCTAACTTCTATAAGCACAAATTAGCCAATTATTAATACTAAACACAGATAGCCCAATCACATTGACTAAACTCCTTTCTAAAGTCCCCCAGTGTTTTTCCACTAGATCACCCTAGCACTTTAAAACTCTCCCACATTTAGGCCCTGGAATCTGCCATTCTATTTTCTGCTTCTGTGAGTCTGACTATTTTATATGCTTCATATAAGTGGAATCATGTACTATATGTCCTTCTGTGACTGCCTTATTTTACTTAGAATTATAACCCCCAGGTTCATTCATCTTGTTGCAAATGGAAGGATTCCCTTCTTTTTTAAATAATATTCCATTGTATGTGTATACTGTATTTTCTTTATCCATTCATTCATCAGTAAACACTTGGGTTATTTTCATATGTTTGCTATTATAAACAACGTTGTAATAAAAAAAGGAGTTTAGATCTCTCTTCAAGATCTTGATTTCAATTTTTTGATTAATAAATATGATTGTTACATCATATAATTTTAATTTCTTGAGGAACCCCCTACTGTTTTCTATAATGGCGGTACCAGTTTACATTCCCACCAATAGTTTACAAGTGTTTCCATTTCTAATTTCTCCATATCCTCACTAACACTTGCTATCATTTGTTTTGTTTTGTTTTAAATAGCCATCCTAACAAGTGTGAGGTGATATCTCATTATGGTTTTGATTTGCATTGTCCTGATGATTAGTGATTTTGAAGACCTTTATACACACCTGTTGACCATTTGTATGTCTTCTTTAGAGAAATGTCTATTAAAGTTCTTTGTCCATTTTTTAATTGGGTGATTTTTTTTTTTTTGCCATTGAGATTTTTTTTCTCCCGCTCTATAGGTTGCCTTTTCACTTTGTTGATTGTTTATTTTGCATCGTAAAAACTTTTTAGTTTGATGTGGTCTTACTTGTATATTTTTGCTTCTGTTACCTATGCTTTTGGTATCATATCCATGAAATCATTGCCAAGACCAATGTCAAGAAGATTTTGCTCTGTGTTTTCTTTAGGAGTTTTATGGTTTTGAATCTTTTATTTAAGTCTTCAATCCATTTTGAGTTGATCTGTGTGTGTGGTGTAAAATACGGGTTTAATTTCATTCTTTTGCATGTGCATATGCAGTTTTCCCAATACCATTAGAGAAGAGACTATCTTTTCCCTATTATGTATTCTTGGCATGCTTGTTGAATGACAATTGACCATATTTGTATGGGTTTATTTCTGGGCTCTTTATTTTTTTCCATTGGTCTATATGTCTATATTTATGCTGATACCAGATTATTTTAATTACTGTAACTTTGCAATATATTTGGAAATCAGGAAGTAGGATGCCTTCAGGTTTCTTCTTTCTCAAGATTGATTTGGCTGTTCTGAGTCTTGAAGGAGAGGTAAATGGGGAATTATAGCCCAATGGATACAAAGTTTCACTTACCCAGGATCAGTAAGTTCTAGAGGTTTGCTATGAAATATGTTGCCTATAGTTAGCAGTGTGGTACTCCATAATCAAAATTTTATTAAGAGAATAAATCTGTTAATTGTTCTTAGCTTTAAAAAAAAGATACACATACAAAGGAACACAAGGAAATGTTTGAAAGTGACAAATATATTTATTACTTTGATTGTGGTGATAGTGTATGCATATGTTCAAACTCACCAAATGATATACCATACATATGTGCAGGGTTGTTTTAGTATATCAATTATACCTCAATAAAGTTGTTAAAAACAAAACAAGATTCTCCTGCCTTCTGTTTCAGTGTAGTTGAGTTAAATCCCATATTGAAATAATTTTGTCTGTGTAACTCCAGCTGGTGCGATTTTTTCTTTTACACTGAGGAGAAAGTAAACTAGTGAGAAATTTCCAGTGGTGATAAAACCTGAACAAAAATGTGTTCTATTTGATTGGAAACGGTTTATGTGCCATCCTGGAGTGGGCTACCTCCCAAGAAAATCTACAATAATGGTTGCTACCTAAAATTGGTTTTTTAAGTAGTTCTTTGGAAGACAGAACAAATGGAGCAGTGTTTAGCAGGGATGAACTTCTGGAAGGAGGTCTGCCATTGTAGGAAAAAGAGTGAGATATTTTCTGACTCTAGAGAATATACACTTTTTCCTGATTATTCAGAGAACTCTTGGTAGGGCCAGCCTAAGAGTATGATATTGTAGATGAAGTCACTTTTTTAAAAAAAGACAGGGGGTTACTCAAAAATGTCAGCGGACTTAGAGAAGAGACACTCTGTAAGCAAACATTAGACTGGACTTTATATGCACAAAAAAGTTTTGCCTCTGGTTGTTCATTGTAGCATTCAATCTTAGTCATGTTATTGTTAAGGAGGATTCCCTGTCTCTAATAAACTCTACAAATACTTATTATGAGCTACTTGTTAGTAGGAAAGACTTCTTTTTATAATTACCTGGTACTGCAGCTATCTCTTTGTATTTTCACCTCCTGCATCTATGTTCCACATTCTGCCTTGTAAAGTAGGCAGTTGTCATATTACTCTCTTTGGGATAAAGAAAATGATTTCCAGGTTAGGATCTGAGCTAAAGTGGGTCACCCTCATGGGAAGAAATCAAGACAACATAGTCCTTCCTGTGTAACATCATTAAAAATCCCAAATTTCCATTGGTCCAAGCAGCTCATTGATTTTCATTATTTGTTCACAACTGTTGTAGAATTTTTAGTAATAACTCTGTGGGTGAAAAATTCAAGATACTGTATCAGGAAACCACATAGACATCAAAACTTCAATGTAAAAGAGAGACTATTTCACTACAGGGAAGGCATACTTTGGGAAAATTGATTTGTTGTTTCTCTAATATTCAACACAATATAGAGGTTTCAGTTCCAAATTTGCACTGGGTGATGATATGCCAGTCTAGAAAATGAAACAATCAAATTTATATATAAGCTCCCTTCCAACTCTAAATATCTTTCTTCACTACCTGTCTGTATTGTTTGTTTCCTTCTCATCTTTCCTTCCTTTCTTCCTCCCTCCCTTCCTTCCTTTAGCCCTTCCTTCCTCCTTCACTCCTTCTCTTCTTCCTTTCCTCTCCTTCTTCCTTCTACCTTCCTCACTCTACCCCTCCTTTTCTAGATTTCAGTGGTTAATACATTTCCATGCCTCAAACAAGTTATTGATGATAAATCGTAACACAGTGAGAAAATACAAGGAACATTTTATAACCTCTGTATCAGCTATGCAAAACAGTTACAATTATCCTGATCAGTCTATGGCAGTTGTATGCTATTCCCTAGTGAGAAATAGATTTCCAGCTGGCAGAAGCAAACAGATTATTTTAAATATACAGTATTAATTTAGGGCTGTAATTACTATGATTAATGTTTTTAAAACAAAATTTTGAGGTTTTCCTAATGAATAAAGCTGAAATGTTTATCTTATAATGATGTTGTGGTATTACACTAATATAAAGTCAAATAGGAAAACTGGAGAAGCACAGAGCAACCAAACCATAAGTCTGAACACCAAAAATCACTTTTAAATATCATACCTCACCACTGTAAAATTCCCTTAATTGAAATGTAGAAAGTTTAAGCATTTCAATTGATATACAGTTTACTGTGGCTTAAATTCAATTTCCAGGAATTAAAACTATATGAAAGAAAAATATATTATCCATTCCATTATAAAAATGCAGAGCTACAGATCAAGGCAATTAAAATATCATCATAGTACAATAAAAGCTATGAATGAGACAGAGTGATACTTGCAAATACTAATGAGTAATGGGCATTTTTTTTTCCTAAGCAGAGCTTCTCCTTTTTAAGAAAAGTACTAGTATAAATGAAAGGACTGCAGTGCAGATTAAGAATTTTGTTTCTGGAGTCAGGATGTTTGAACTTAAATATAAGTTCATCAGTGTGGTATTTTGCAAATTACTTAACTAATTAACTTAACAAACTACTTAACTAAATCAGTTATATTTAAACATGAATTCTTCAATGTACAAAAAGAATTTCCAAGGACATGACTCGGGTGATTTAAGAAAGTCAATTTCCAGAACCTCAAAGATGTGTTGTTTTCTACTATATGTTCTACTATATGTTTTCTACTATATACCTAAGCCTACTATATACCTAAGCTATATGATATAACTTATTGCTCCAAGGTTACACAACCTGTACAGCACATTGCTGTTGAATACTGTAGGCAATTGTATCTAAATAGATCTAACAGTAGAAAAGGTTCAGTAAAATAGGGCATAAAATATATTAAGATACATTTTCTATTTACATAATCAAACATTTCATTGAATTGACTATAATGTCTTAGTATTTATCCTCACATACATTTAGCAACATTTATGCTCATCATAAACAAAAGAAGAATCCACATTGTGGTATTATGCTATTGTTGTCAACTTCTCTAGGCTGAACTATAATACCTTTTTTTCCCATAATTCCCCTTCATATGTATTTCCAGTCAGGGTGTGCCACAAAGAAAAATTTTCAACTCTTTACCCTGATGAATCTAAGCTCTAAGATCAAGTGTGAAGGAAAAAGCCTTACTGAGATTGTTTAACCAGCTCCCACTATTGGGTAAGGTACAACCCCATAACAATCCATTTTACATATACTGGACTAATAAACAGTGAAAATGTATGTTTTTCTCCAATCTATATCTATATGGGTCTTTGTCTTCCTATGTCACATGAATTTTGTGCTTTCTGTCATTTATTAGCATCCTGTATCTGTATTATAGGTGAAGATTAAAGTCATCAAATTAAATCCACCAGAATAATTGACTTTTCTTATTTACCTTAAAACATAGTGAATAAAGGAAATGAATAATACTAGTTAATTGTTATGACTAGGATACATTTATTTTATAATATACTTGAAAAAGTATAATTTTCATTTAAGTCTTTAATCCATGTCAAGTTCATTTTTGTCTATGGTATTAGGGTCCAATTTTATTCATTTGCATGTGTATGTGTAGTCTCCAAACAATACTTATTGAAGAGGCTATCAGCTGTGGGTTGAATGTATGTGTTCCTCAAAAATTCTTATGTTGGAACTTAAACTCCAAAATCATGGTATTAAAAGGTGGGACATTTTGGCAAAGCCCTCATGAAAGGATTAGTACTCTTGTAAAAGATGTTGAAGGGACCACTTTGGTGCCTTTTTTTTTCCCCTCTGCTTCCTCTGTCATATGAGGAAGGAAGAAAATGTCACCTGTGAAACCGGCCCTCTTCAAACACTGAATCTGCTGATGCCGATCTTAGATTTCCCAGCCTCAAGAATTGAAAACAATAAATTTCTACTGTTTATAAGTTACTCAGTCTAAAGTATTTTGTTATAGCAGCTGAATGGACTGATTACCCTTTTCCCATTGGGCATCCTTGGCAACTTTGTTGAAAATCAATTGACCACGTATGCCTGGATTTGTTTCTGGGATCTCTATTTTGTTCCATTTTTCTATATGTCTGTCTTTATGCCAGTCTCATATTGGTTTAATTACTGTAGTTCTGTAATATATTTTGAAATCAGGAAGTGCGATGTCTCCACCTTTGTTCTTCCTTCTCAAGATTTTTTTTGAGTAGATTTTATTGTGTACATTTAAGATTTACAACATGATGATATGGGATACATATTGATACCATAGTTACCCATATCGATCTCATGGAAATGGTACTAAATTCACAGGCCACAAAAGTAAAAATAGACAAATGAGACTATATAAAACTAAAAAGCTTCTTCACAGCAAAGGAAACAATCAACAGAATAAAAAGGCAACACACTGAATGGGAGAAAATATTTGAAAACTATATATCTGATAAGGGGTTAACATCCCAAACATATAAGGAACTCATATAACTCAATAGTAATAAAACAACCTCATTTAAAGTGGACTAAGGACTTGAACAAATACTTCCCTAAAGAGTATATGCAGTGGCCAATGAGTATACAAAAAGGTGCTCAGTATCACTAATTACCTGGTAAGTGTAAATCAAAACCACAATGAGATCATTTCACACCTGCTAGCATGAGTATTATCAAAAAAAACAAAAGGTAAGTGTTGGTGAGGAAGTGTAAAAGCTGAAACACTTGTACACTGTTGATGGGAATGTAAAATTGTGCAGCCACTGCAGAAAACAGTATGGAGGTTTCTCAAAAAATCAAAATTAGAACTACCATATGATCCAGCAATCCGACTTCAGGATATTTATTTAAAAGAATTAAAATCAAGGTCTCAAAGATATATTAGCCCTCCTATGTTCATTTCAGGACTATTCACAATAGGTAGGATGTGGAAACAATCCAAATATCCATTAAGGGATGAATGGATTAAAAATAAAGTGGCATATACACATAATAGAATATTATTCAGCCTTAGAAGAAAAATCTCTGAAATATGTGACATGATTGAATGATGAGGAAATAATGCAGAGTGAAATTAGTCAGTCACAGAAAAATACACACTGCGTGATTCTACTTATATGAAGTATCTAAATAGTCAAATCCATAGGAACACAAAATAAAATGGTGGTTTCTGGGGCTGAGGAAGAGGGAAACATTTATGTAGCGTGAATATATTCTAGAGACCTGCTGCATAACTCTGTGACTACAGATAGCAATACTCTATCATACACTTAAAAATCAAAGAGGGTAGCTTTCATGTTACGTATTTTTATCACAATAAAAAAAAGACAAAAAATATACAGTTTTTGAAAGAGAATTAAAATTTAGTTTAAAAGCCAAATGGCTATAGAATCTTGCTCTGTCAGTGTTATTCCATGGTGGAAATGGAAAAGCTTTCTGTGGATTTTTCAGAAAATTTTAAAAAAGTGTTTTAGAATATTTGACATTGGAATACATATGTCAAATCACAGAATTAGTTTCAATGTAATTTCAAATATGACATCTGTCACACAGTAACTTTATATAATTTTTGTGCCATCTACATTAAGTGAAGCTAAATGACACAGTGAACATATCTATGCTACTGCTCCCTTTTCCAGAAGCAACCTCAGAATCCTTGTCAACATAGATCTTTAAAATATCATTATCCATTGATAAAGATCGGTGTGTGAATTGAAACCAATTTGTTAACCTTGGCATTGAATATTTGACATAAAGACAAGAAAAAGAAAATGTTTGACAAATGAGCGGTACAAAAAATAGCTATCAGAGTTACACTGGATAGATTACACACAGCCTCAGGGTAGATTCATATTACTACAGGAATATGGCAGGTGTAAGTAGATCATAGAATACTAAATTTGAAATCAGAAGACCCATCTAGTCTTTTGCCTCTGTTATTATACTTACCGGCTCTGAGTGCTGAAACAAGCCATCCTATTAGTCACAGTAATTGGTATTAGTTGCCACAATAAGGAAACCCACATTTTAAGTGCTTGACACAACGAAAGTTTTTTTAGGCAAAAAAGTCTACCATGATTGAGTGATTCTCTCCAAGTACGGTCTCAGTTCTCCAGGTTCTGTGCGTGCGAGATACCTCCATCTTCAACAGATAGTCCCCATGGTCTGATGAGAAGGAAAAAATATAATTATTTTAGTGAGCTTTATTCGAAAGTCTGCCATCTGTGCATTAAACAAAACTAGATAAGAGGCCCAACCTAAATTCATACAAGAAACTGAAAAATTCAGCGTTCCTTTGTGCCCATGGAAAAAATGAAACGATATGTTGAACATGTGACATTATCTCTGCTACAGTCACTTTTCCTCTCTGACTCTGGTTCCTTATTTCTATAGAGGTTTTAATGCCACATTCATCTCACACAGTTATTCTTAGGAATACACGGAATGATAAGCTTCTTAAAATATAAAATTCTTATCATTACTTCAATAGATAAGGATGTAAGTTTTCCATATGAACTTATTCCAAGCCCCTTCATTTTTCTGTCATACCCAGTGAAAAGTGAAGGAAAAGCAATCAGTCAAAGACCAAAAAACTGATCTGTAGAGTACAGGAAAAGAACTATTTGATTATATTTAACTGCTAACAACTGTTTCCAATTAGAAGTCCTGCTGGTCCTTTTGAAATAAATATGTGAGATTAATTTGTAATTAGTAGCTTCTATTCATATACTATGATTGACTTACTTTTTAAAATAGTTTGATATCTAGAATAGGTTGAAATGAACCTTTGGAATCTTGCTGGCTTTATTAATTGCATAATCAAAGCTTGTCTGTATAGACAGTAAAAAGAAAATATTTCTGTCCAGCTCCTCCTAAATTAAATAATCACAAATTAAATAATCATATATTTGTTAGCATGCAAATTAATAAGATTTTATTGACATTTCCTAATGTGAGATGTTGTTATATTCATTCCTCATTGGCCAAATGTAGTTAAATAGAACTTCTGGAAATTTATTACACTTTCATGTCACTAAATAAAATCATGAGAAAAGTTCTTTGAACTTTCTATCATTTCTTGGTAATCTTGTAAATGAAAACCAAAAAGTAAATTTTCCATGTAATTAAAGTGATATAATTTCAAGCAAAGCTATCAAATAGGAATAGCAAAATATTGTTCATCCTTATTTGTTTCTCTGTGCATGTTTTATCTTGTTGGAAAACACTCTACTGAAAGTTTGTCATCATAAAAATACTGCTATTTCACAAGAAGTTATCTTCTACTCTAATCATAATCTTCTCAAAACAAGCATAGAGCATATTCCATAGTTCTTTAATTGTTTTGTGCTTGAAACATTAACTGTATTTTCTATGTATCATTGCCATAGAAAACACGGAATAATTAGCAATTGGTGTCAATAAAAGATCCTGGAGTAGAGAAAGAATCATTAGAGAATGATTTTTCAAATTTAAGTTTTCACTCAATATTTTAAGCTTTACTACTGCGTATCAGTGAGGGAATGATGCCCTTGTCGACCTATGTCCAGAGTCATCTGAGCAGCCTTCATGATGTTTCCCAATATTTAATAATTTGAAACTATAAGACAAAGTTCACAGAGAATTGACAATACCAAATGCTACCAAATTTTATGTTACTGTCTTGTTTATGTTTAGCAAAGTCAGACTTACCCCAACTACAGAAAACCAGAAGAAAGAAGTGATAAGGTATATGAGCTATTGACTTTTCTGTACAAAATAAAGTTCATTATTAAAATAGCAGTATATGTTCTCTGCTTACAAATTGTTATGCATAAAGGTAGAGATAAATCTAGAGTAAGAGTACATATCTATAAAATGAATTTTAATATCTACCTCATGATGTCTGTGATTTAAATTAATCTAGTAATATCCCTGAGATGTTTAATAAATAGTGGTTATAATGGGTAATCATCTCTTAATTTGAAATGAATATATCTCATGTCATGGAAATTCTTTTACTGTGCTATAAAGTAGAAGTCGCCAACCTAATTTTGCATCAGAATCACCTGTGGAAGGAACTCTTTAAAAACAAATTTTAGAATTTTATCTGAGATACAGAATCCAGAATTCTGAGATCAGGCCCCTAAACCTTGAAGCTCTGGTCATTTTTGAATAAATTTATTTGAAGCAGTGGTTCTAGACACTTCAGAAGTCACAGATTTCTTAAAAAGCAAGCCTCCTTCATACTGCTTAGGACTGGTCAGATTTGAGACTCCTGCGTGCATGCTCATTATGAAAACTTTTTAAGACTATAGAAACACAGAAGGATCCAATAACTTAAAAAATTATGAAATTTTTAAAAATTACAACTTTTTAATAATTATTCACAGGACTTTTTGTATTTTTCTTTGTTCTATGAGTGTGTATGAGAATTAACATGGGGAACAATATCACATGGAACATCATTAAATCTAAGATGCTAATGATTGCAATATGCAGCATTAATTTATGCAATACTAAAAGAGAAAAAAAGCCGGCTGTCAAATTTTATTTAACAGATTCTTTATTAACACTAAAAGTATTTGTTAGATTTATTTAAGGTACTTTTTTAGAATTATTAAGGCACAGATAGCATATTACCAAATCACCTTAAGAGTTCACAAAATAGGCCGGGCGCGGTGGCTCACGCCTATAATCCTAGCACTCTGGGAGGCCGAGGCGGGTGGATCGCTCAAGGTCAGGAGTTCGAAACCAGCCTGAGCAAGAGTGAGACCCCGTCTCTACTAAAAATAGAAAGAAATTAATTGGCCAACTAAAAATATATAGAAAAAATTAGCCA
>CAUYRT010051897.1:0-38171 GCA_963574885.1 Lepilemur ruficaudatus | reverse complement strand
CTTCCCTTCCCTTCCCTTCCCTTCCCTTCCCTTCCCTTCCCTTCCCTTCCCTTCCCATCCCTCACTCTGTTGCCCTGGCTAGAGTTCTGTGGCGTCAGCCTAGCTCACAGCAACCTCAAACTTCTGGGCTCAAGTGATCCTCTGGTCTCAGCCTGCCAAGTAGCTGGGACTACAGGTGCATACCACCATGCCTGGCTAATTTTTTTTTCTATTTTTAGTAAAGAAGGGGTTTCACTCTTGCTCAGGCTGGTCTTGAACTCCTGACCTCAAGCAATCCTCCTGCTTCGGCTTCCCAGAGTGCTGCGAATACAGGCAGAAGCCACTGTGGCCGGCCTGAGTTTTAATATATCTGTGTAAATTTTGGTAATTTATGTTATCTTACGAATGAATGAAATCACGATATTCAAATTTGTTAGCACAGAATTGCATATTTTCCCTAACATTTATAAGCTCCCACATATTTAATTTTATTCTAACTTAACTTCCTTCAATGTCTCAATTCCTCTTTTTTGATCAGAGAACATTTTTAATAGTTCCTTTGGAATCATCTCTGAAATTTATATATCTTGTATTACTTTTTCTAATGTATGACTCTGCCATTATTTGTATTCCCTTTTCTTATTGTCTATAGACAATTTATTCTTTTTAAATTCTTTTTTTCATTTTTAATAAAACCATTAAAGCCATAATATGCCTCTGAATATTCATCAAACTTTTTTTTTCAGTTTTGTTTTAAAAATAAGTAGTTCAATGAATACTATATACCCTTCACCTAGATTTGCCAATTGTTAACATTAGGCATTTCTCCCTCTTCCCATTCGTCCCCCCGACCCTGGCTCTGAAGCTAAGTCTCTCTCTCTCTCTCTCTCTCTGGTCCTCTCTCTCTCACTAAAAAATTAAGAAGTAATTTGCAGACATCATGATCCTTCCAGATTACATGATCAGCTTGTATCTGCTAAGTAAAATGACTTTCCCTTACATAAATCACAGTACATTTATCAAATTCAGGAACTTTAACCTTGCTAGAATTCTATTATGTAACATATACTTTATATTCATTTGTAATTACCAACTAATATATGGGAAGATACTTTGAATTGTATAAATAGATTGTCCGCAGCAAAAAGCTTGCCCTCCATTGCTAATTTTTGCGTGAATCAATTATTGTTACAGTCTTTCCAAAATAGTGAATTTCTAATGCTTTCATTACTCATGCATTTCTTAGGAGGGTGAGTATTCTACTGTAAAACAAACAAAAAACCCAAACCAACAAACATCCAACCCTCTTTTCCTTCTTCATGAAAATGCATATATATGTATTTGTATCAGTGTAGATGGATGGGTTCGGTTTTATTCATTATGTTACAATCTTATTTTGTTAGTATTCATTGAAATGCTCAAAATTTTCCAGATTTGACATGATGCTGGTTTTTATGTACTTTTGGCATGCTCTTATCAGTTTTGAGTGCTTCCTTAATTCTTGACACAGAAATGTGTTAAAAAATCACCTTATATTTTCTTTGTTCTAGCCACAGAATCAACCTTTTTTTGTGTGTGTACTGATATCTCATTATAGGTGAAATTGTCAGTTAAGGCTAATATTTTCATGTGCAATCCAGACGCTCAAGGATCTTCCAAGATCTAGAAAGGTGGAAAGGAATAGGTCAGGATGGGATCCTCCTATTTATTTGGAAGGGATGCCATCGTGGGAGCTTCTGCTTATCCCATGGGACAGAACTGTGATGCACGGAGACCTTAAGGAAAGATTAGGAAATGATTTTCTTTTGCAGATGAATACAACTTCTGCATAAACAAGACTGGGGATCTGTTAGTAAAAAAGAAGATAGAAATGAGCATCAGGTTGGCAGCTAGCAGCATGACATATCAACACAATCGTGACATATCAACTGTGAGGAAAACACACAGATGGTTATGCTCTCTTAGTTCTTGAATAACTGCTATGTGTAACCCCTCATGGTTGAAGAGGAGCACAGAATGTTTCTTTAGTTCCAATTGCTAGCATGCTAATACTCATTTTTTTTAACTTGCAATAAATATAAATACATTGAAAATATTGAAAAATCTCAACAAAATATTACAGTGTTAGTAAGGGAGCTAATAAGACAATTATTCCTCCTAGCATAATCCCTCGCTCATACAAAAGATGAGGTCTAAACTTCATGTACATTTCACGTCCTGTAAGATACTTTGGATAGCGTCAACATGACTTCTGATTCCGAGATCATCCTAATCCTTGTTCTCCTCCACAACCAATGCTCATTTTCATACCTGGTTCTTCCCAGTGGCCTTGTTTTAACTCTTGCCTGCTTTCTCAAACCTCAAATATCACCTCCAAATAATACAATTATGCTGAAAAAAACATATTTTTAGAAAGAATAGCTTCATTCCCAAAAGATCATATGGATGTTCTCAGCCTAACCCATATAAAACTGCAAACAAATGGATCACTGTATTCCTGTGAATAGAAGGTATTTCCTGCTTCCCCCATGAAATGGCCTCTGAGGGTCCACCACTGCGTCTTTAACTTATGGTTTGGAGAATAAGACAAAAGGACCAATGGGACAATGAGGATACACAGTAGACAGCCACTCTCCAAACTTCGTGAATGTTGACTTACAAACTATTCTTTGATGAAATTCCATTTCTCTCTCAGAGAAAAGCCACAACAATTTTCTGAGTCTTGGGGGAGAAGGAGCCACAATGAACTTGACAGATTATCTGATGCAGACTAATCATTTGTATTCAGTCTCTGAGTGACCGTTTGTCCAATTCTCTAAACACGTCTGTATTATAAGGAAGAGAATAGTGTAAAATAATTTGAAGTGGGTGGGGAAATGTTGCTCTGCTTTCTTTTCAACAGGAAAATAATTTATTTCTGAGATAATTTTAAGATAATTTTGTACACATGAAATATCTTTATTCCTTTGTCCTGTCTCCATTACTATATATTCAGCTGTCATGGAGCCTGGAACACTACCGCAAGGAATAGTAACACTTTTTGTCACTTTGGATTTGGCTATGATTTAACTGCCTCACAGTCATGGTCATCTTAAGGCAGATGCCACCAGATTTAAACACTGAAACTCCAGTGTGCTTAGATGTTTGCCATATATCTAAACATTCTAGGAATGACTTCATCAAGGACAAAAAATTTAGTTCCACTACTCCTTTATGATGTTAAAATAAATTTTGAAATCATACTGGCCTGAGATTTTCTTTTCAGTCTTACTTGACCAAAGATTCTTGATAAAATATCATTTTCTAAATGCCCAAATTCTGTATAATTTTCATATTTATTGGCATACATGGGAATGGTAATATTCTAGCACCAAAGCATGTTTTGTGGAACCGAAGAGTGGGCTTCTCAGTACCAAATCTACTTACATCACATGCTCTATGGAAGGTGAGGATTCTGGGGACAAAGAAATTTGAGAAATGCTGCAGGCCATGTCCCTCCCTTGGATATTCATAACAAATATAAAGTTTTACAAAGTTTTAGTGAAACATTTTTAAGTTTGAATGAAGCCTGTATTTGACCACAGAGCTCTATGATCATAAAACATTTATTCACATCCTTTGGAGATCGTATTTTGCAGAACAACCTTTGGAAAACACAGTTCTCAAATTTAAGTGAGGCACTGAAATTAATCTCAGTGCAATGTTTTAAAGCTTGTTATTCCCACCTGGGCTCAAATAGAGAGCAACTATATTTCTGTAGCTAGATAGCTATCTAAAGAATTTAGACATTTTAAAAATATGAGTGGGCCATTGAAAAGTCTCAATGGAGTTTGGTAATGATAGTTTATAAGAGCCTCACAAGGGGGAATAGGAAAGAGATGTTTCAAACTGTCTCTTGCTTTCTCCAATGAGTAACAGTAAAGTGTTAAATACCCAGAGAATTCCACAGACCCACAAAGAGAATTATGGTGGATAGAGGGGAATGGAAGTGTCATTTTCAGGCTTAGCTATCCTGCAGTTTCTCTTTTGTCTGTCTTTGGGCCACTAATACACAAGGAGCCTAAGGCAATTCTCCAGATTTTCAGAGCGAGGTGGGAAGAATGAATGGCAGTGACAGGGAGAGTGGGATTCTCGGCACCAAATCCAGCCGTCTCCTCTCTGACATCTGGGCTGCCACACCCTCCTGCTGCTTTGTGATGAGTCCTCCTGCCATCCTTTTACAATTTCTTCATCGATCATCTGCCCACATAAGCTTAACTGCAAAAGCATCTTCACTGTTGTGGACTATGTCTTAAAAACAGCGTCAGCGTTCAATCCTGCCTCTCTCTTTTGTCTACATCCATTGCTAAACTATATAGATGCCCCTTACAGCTAATTATGTTCAATCCAAATTCCTCAACCTTGTGTTTATGTCCTGACACTAATTAGTTCTCTCTCTTGCCCCACAGCGAATAAACCTAATTCCTCATTATTTTCCCGAACAGGGCCACTTCAAGCTGCTCTATTCACCTTTTGCATACATAGTGCTCATTTCTGCCCGCCAGTGTTTGTGTTTGTTATTCTTTCTACCTCAAATGTTCTGGTTTCTGCTAATCACTAAGTCATGACTCTTGACCCATTCAGAGCTTTCTCCCTTATTTCGGCAGGCATTGTGTAGTGGCGTCCCGCCCAGCATTCACCCTCTGTCTCCTGGTCCCTGCAGCCCAGTTTTCCTCTGAGAGTGCCTCCCTTTCTTGCCCTTTGTCCATTGTGTTTGGGAATCAGTCCCCTGTTGTGAGAGTGGTTGTGGGATGAAGACCTGGCCAGTTACAGTCACAGCCATAGGTCCAATTGAACATAGAGTATACAACTCTCCCGTTCCAGTGGGGATAGCCCCTAGACTTGTGCTGGAATTAAAGGAATCAAATTGGATTTGGCAAACCCATAGGATGTGAGGCTACAGCTGTTGGTGAGCAACTTAACAGCACACTAAGAGAACCTTCTAACAATGAAACCATCACAAACAGAGTCAAGAGATGGAAAAATATCATGTGGACTCCTGCATCCAATTGTCCCTGAAGGCACCCTGGGAACATCCCAGTAACTTGAAAGAATACTGATCAACCCAAACCCCTACTTTGTAACAGATCCTATAATAGTTGTTTTCATATCAGTATCTTACCCAGATGATGCCTTATTTAGGCTTGAATGACAATCCTGTAAGGTAGGCATGATCACACATAGTTAGAAACTGGATGTTTCAAAGCCAACATATACTGTTTTCTCCCTGTGCCTAGCTTTTCTACTTTTTTCATTCATACATTCTTATGTCTTGATTTTAAAATCCATTTTCCAGTTTTTCTATATATGCTTATATTTATCAGTAACATGAACCAACCCAGATGTGGAAAGAATAAAAAATGCCTTGTGTCATACACACAGTTCTGCATAGGAATATTTTTGCTTCTGCACTGACTAATGCGTTTTGTCATCCAAATACATACACCAGAGCCTGATAACACCGTTAGCTCTGAGCCTAACCAGGTCAGAGCACATCAGGGACATCACGAAGAGAAAACCTACCATGCCAGTGATTTTGGTCATTTTTAGCCCAACGGAGGGAGCTGCTCTGACATCAGAGACACAGCTAATACCAGCAGGCTATAGAACATAAAATCGAATTTCTCCTCCCGTCATACCTTATGCAAACCAAGGAAACTGGTTTTATTTCCAATTTGGTAACAAAAAAAGAACAAGGTGCTTATCTTTCAAATGAAGATGGAAATATTTTTCCTACTGACTGACTTTTCAGCACTATTTCTAAGTGAACTGTCCTTAGGGAAGCAGCCCAGGATATAATTTTACTGTCACATAAAACATTGCATTATATTTTAGTCAAATACATTTTATGCTTTGACAGTTTCCTCTCTCTCTCTCTGTCTCTGTCTGTCTCTGTCTCTCTCTCTCTCTCAGCAATTTAGATGGAAGGGATTTCTTGGAGTGAAACTTTTAATCTCGATGTATGATGCCTGTGCTTGCTCTGATGAGCAGATGCAATTTAACAGATACCGAATGAATTCTAAGGGCATTTGGCGTTTCTACCTCCTCCAGGCAAAGAGAGCTGCTGTCTGTTATGAATGGAAAAAAAAAAAAAAACTGGGCCAAGTATAACAATAAGGAAAAGACTTTCCTTTTTTCATATTTCAGGAGATAAAGGAAACCACCTTATGAATACGAGCCTATATGAAATACAGGTTGGAAGTGGGGTGAAAAGAGGAAAATGACTACCTTCTTTGAAGTCATTTTATATTTCATAATACAGGAAAATGATTTGTCTGGGTTATTTTTAAGTGAGATGGGGAGGGTAAAAGAACTTTGATATAATATGTATTAAATAAGATTTTAATATTTGAAGCTTTTAAGTAGGTTTTTTTTTCCTACTTGATCTGAGATAAAAGACCCAAATTGCTTTCCTTTCAGGCTCACCTTTAATTTATGTCAACTTTTATTGGAACTGAACTATCAGGAATGAAGAAATTTGCATTTCCTCTCATCATCCCCATAGCTAATTATATAATAATTATTATTTTGTCCTACAAATCCGGGTTCCTAGAAGTGATTACTGGATTACTGTCATCTTAAAAATGTAACTCTAAGTATGGAGCCTTATTTTTAGAGACAGAAAATCACTTCTCTATAAAACTGTAATATGAGTAGAGGTGTGGATAGGGGAAATAATATTAAATGCATTATGGATAGGCTGGACTGTAATAGAACCAGGGAGCCTTGTTATTCAGAAAAACAGTGAGAAGTCCAGCATAGATCAAAGGCTGGGTAATAGTAAACCCATTAATAGAGAAAGTCACAGGATCATAGTGTAATGTAAGCTCATACAAAGATGTCACTCAAAGCCTCGGTCTTGGTTTCCCACTGTCTCCATTAGGAAAAAAAAATCAAAATGAGCTTTTCTCTTTCTTCTTTTTCCTTTTTTTTTTTTTTTTTTAACAGATCTTACATCTGGACTAAAGTCAAGGGTCTTTCCACTGTTAACAAATGTGGCATGATGCACAGTTTATCCCCATTTTCACCTCTTTAAGGACTCAGACGCTATGGGCTGAGGAGGAAGCATTAACCTCATTTGGAGTGAGGCTTTGGACATGGCACCTATTATCTGTGAAGGTTGCTCCCTGCCCCTACCAAGGGCAGATGATGCTCTTCTGGTTTCTTTTCCTGAGAAGAGTTTAGTAGAGGCCTTGTTTTCTAAAATTTTAAAGCTTTGTGATGTACTGCCTAACCAAATCAGCACCGATCATTGGAAGGAATGATCCGAAGTAATTAGTTAGAAATTGACCTGCTACAAAAATTTTCTCTTTTCTTCTATACCGTGTTGATTGTAGGAAAGGGCAGGAAAGACTTTCTAAGAAAAGTAACCTAGTGATCACTGTTAAAAGACTCAGAATCACCATTTTGTCCACTTCCAGTGACGAATGTTAATATATTTTACTTGAGTAGAAGTAACCATCATTTACCTGGAGATGTCTATGTTAATGATAGTAACGACAGCAGCCAATATGTTTTGGATGTTATGATGATCTAGGTGTTGGGCTTCATAAATATCATCTTCCATGCTTTTCCTAAAAACCTTATGAGGTACCCTTTCTTATTTTTCCCTGAAATAAGGAAAATGAGGTCTAGAGAGGTTAAGTAGCTCAAAGTCCCACAGCTGGTAAATGGCAGCCGTGATTCAAACCCGGATGGTCGGAGGAAGCATCCACATAGTTATTTCCTATGTTGTACTGCTTCACAATGCGGTTTTCACTACAAAGATTAAAAATATCTGTATGGATGTCAGACATTTTAAGGGAATGAAAACTTCCTGTATTTGCAAATGACAATGTATTTTAAACTCCAACCTCCAGAGCTACTTATGGAATGATCAGGATTTCACGAGGGGGATACAGGTTGTGTTCATTATGTCTTAAAGAATCATTATTGTAACTTCTGGCTTAGGACTCAGACACAATATTTCATTACAATGAGCATGGTAAATGGACCAGTACTCTCAGAGAAGCTGTTTGAATTGGAGGGGCAATGAAGTCCCCATTGTGGCTCTCAGACTGCACCTGCATCAGAAATGTCCAGGTTAAAAAACAAAAAGTGTTAAATTAGAGACAAGGTTGACTCAGAGAGACTAGTCTGCCTGGACCTTGGGAAGCTATAGGGGGATGTGTTTTTCCAGTTCAATTCTGCTGGGTTAGGCTCATGGTGAAGGTGGACGAGAAGGACCCGATGTATGGAGACGTTCCTGTGGTCAGTCTCCTGGAGGGCTGCTTTACACACTGTCACTGGGTCCCTCCCCCAAAGCTTCTGACTCTGTAGGTGTGAGCTGGGCCCCCAGAATTTGCATTTCTAACAAGACCCCTGGGGATGCTGATGCTGTTGGTCTAGAGACCATGCTTTGAGAACCGTTGCTGTAGGAGATGTTGTAAGTGCTCTGCCCATTACCCTTTGGGTTTCTTCACCAAATTTCTGCATAGCAGTTCCTGGTGTGCTTCTATTCTGATCACCAGGAATCTGCTTTGCCTGACCACAGAGTGAGCTGGAATCCCTCCTGTGGCTAACCGTTAACCAGTGACTGATGGTGCAGAGGATGGGCTGCATCATCACCGTGGGAATGACTCAGGTGTGACCTGCACCTAGTCTAGATTTCCCTGCAGGACTGAATTAAGGTCACCATCCATGGGGTGTTGCTTGATACTGCCCCATTTCTCAGCCTCCTACTCCTAGTTCAGCCGCCTCACTCCTCTCTCACTGTTTCCAGGGATACATTTAATAGAGCACTTCCCCACAGATCTTTAGCGAACTCAACATGAGACTTAAGCACATCAGTGGTTTTTCTGAATGGTGAAGTAATCCTGGGCATTAAATGGAGAGGCATAATGAAAAAAATAACTGTCCCTCCCCAGCTCAGCCTAAGGGGTGGATGTCAGGGACTGTGTGTGGGGGTTACTCATAAGGACACCCGGGCAGTTGAAAAGTCACACAGGCTGCATCAGTTCTGACTTCCTTGTAGCTCAGCTCTGTCTCCTCCTGTGCACATATGTGGCGCACATTTGCTAATCTGCAAACAATTCTATTTTGTTGTGTCAGAATGTAAAGTACTTGAGATCAGGAATTCTTTTTCACCACTTGTTAACTGTTATAACACCTTTGAAAGGTCCAGTGCATAGAAGATGTTCAAATATGTGTTGCATGAATGCATTCTGGATATCAAATAATGAAAAGTGGCTTCAAACAAAAGCAGTATTTTGTGGTGAATGGGCAAGAGCTGGAAAGTGGCATCACTGGGAATTTATACCTCTTGAGCTCGTTTCTAATCAACTTTAGCTCTGTAGTTGGTATCAGAAATTGGGTCTGAAACCCAACATGTAACTAAAAAAAGATTACAGCTCTTTTTTCTCTTTGTCAATTAAACATTTTTGAGCATGTACTGCAAAATGAGGTTTTAGTTTCTTAACCACTTTGTAATATTGATGCTTAAAAGCTCTTCAATCAATAGATATTTGAATAACTGCTATGTGCTGAGCACTTCTAAGTTCTGAGAATATAGCAGTTGACAAAATAGTAGAAAAGAAAAAAAGAATCTCTGACTTCAAGGAGTTTACTTTAGTTAGCAATTCAATTGAAGAATAAAATGATACATATTTATGGTATACAATATGATTTGAAATTTGTGTACATTGTGGATTGGCTAAATCCAGCTAATTAGCATATGTATTACCTCACACAGTTATCATTTTTGTGGTGTGAACACTTAAAATATACTAGGAGTTTACATTCTGATGCAAAAATGAACCCATTACAGACTGGCCAACGTGACCCACGGATGTGCAAAGAAAAGGACAAAACTCATTTGTATCTTTATATATATAAAAGAACCCATTAAGATGTTTCTTATGATTTCAAAATAAAAGTGATTAACAAAATAAAATGCATTTATTGCCTTCAACATGCCTCCCAGGCCTTGGCACTTGTTCATTCCTCTCCTTAAAAAAAACTGGCCCTGAAACTTCTCAGGGGTTTGCTCTTCCCTTTAATTCTAGTCTCCCCATGGAAGAGGAAGAACCTGATTCTGCAATTACGTAGTCACCCCCCCATACCTACACCTATACACACGACTCCTCTTTCACACTAGCCTGTGCGTGTTCTTCAGGGTGCTATTGCTATCTGAGGTTACTGTGTTATTTGTTTGGTATTGACGTGTCTTGTGTCTGCTTCCACTGATGCAAACCCATGTAGCACGTGTCTTTGTCTTAAATTGCTAGGACTTCAGTGCCTGGTGCACAGTAGGAACTCATTAAATCGTGATTCACTACATGATAGTATAGATTTAAACATCTGAAAAAGATAATGTATATTAACTTTCTTGGAGTTAATGTTATTGCACACAATTATTTTATAAAACTGTTGTTTTTCAGTCTGAATCACCCTTTTCTCTTTTCTCTATACATGGACAGGGCCATCTGTTAATTTGCAGTTATAATTGTTTCTGCAGATGGGTGTTAAATTATAGACATGACCAAGAAGACACGGCAGAACTTGTTACCATCCTTTGCCAATGCCCTTTTCGTGTGTTCGTTTTAAAGACTGGACCAATTATTCAGCTCAGAAACCCTCCTATAAATCAAATGAATTGTTCATAATGGCCTTTTCAAAGCAATTTTGTCATGCCATGGAGGTATCTTGAAGCCAAGCACTAGAGATTACAAAAGAGTATCTTTGGATAGGGAATTTATGTGCTTACTATAGACACCATGGCTGTGTTCTAACCACATGGCTGCAATTTCAGAAAATTCATTTGACGTTTCTTCCCCCATAGAATTGTTCCTCAAGCGAATCACAGATTTTGATCAAATTGTTTTTCACACTGCCAATCAAATGAGTGATAGGAATCAGTTTAAGTGATTTGTCCACTTTTTGGCATTTCCTATGTTGGCATTAAAAATCATGCCAGGATACACTTAGAATAGAATTCACCATCTGTGATAAATGTCTACTGATTATTTTCCTTAATTTGGAGTTTGTCACTACTTTTGATAAAAGGGAGGGTACACAAAAATTTTTACATCTAATGAGGAGTATAAAATAAACTTTATATTTTAAAAAATACACACTGTTTAATGGAATTTTTGGTTGGTGGGCAGCATAGTAGACATCTGTTCTTTTTCCTGCTCAGATTTTATTTCTCATCATAAAACATCCCTTCAATTTTTTTCTTTGGGGTCCCACACCTGCCCCCCATCTCAGTATGTGTGATCCAGCTATGACCGCATTTACCACTCTCTCCTCTGCCTTAGGGTGGGGACAAGGTCATCAGCAATGTGCTAATCCAAGGCCTACATGATTGGGTTCAGGAAACGGCAGGTAACTCAAGCTGGTGCCATGAGCCTAGACCTCCTGGTGCTCACCAAAGCTACCAGGAAGGAGGCTGCTAGACTAAGCGCTGTGAGGATCTCACTCTGAAGCATCAGCATCCATGAGATGGGAAGACCCTGCATGAGAGCAAATGCAACTCAACCGAAAGTAGAGTTGAAAGGTGGAGGGAGAGAGGGAAAGAAAGAGAAGGATCTGAGGTAGACTTCTAATGAGAGTGTTTGAATCCTAGATCTAGCTATGTTGAAAGGTAGGCCCACCTTCCTAGACTTCTTCAACTATTTAAACTATTATTATTATTATTATTTGCTTAATGTACTTTGACGTATACTTCTGTCATTTGAACCTGAAAAGCTGTTGACAGCTAGAGTTGAAATTACTAAGAGCAAAGATAGCTATCTAATTCTTTATAAATTTGGCATGATTTATTCTTAGAATTCATATTTCCCAAAGACACAAGGTTTTTTAGTTTCATTACAAATTTTACAATCACAAGTTACACATACAGTTTCTTATAGCTAAGCATGTCCATTCTCTCTAAAGAGAGTCTATGAACCACATTTGCCGGTAGCTTTGTGACATTTCTTGTTCAAAGATGGGGGTGAAACCGAGTATTAGGGAAGCTCAAACCAAAAAGAAGTTTGTATTTTCACGTTATTTCCAATTTATTTTGAGCCTAACTCAGAAGGAGAGAAGAAGCAGATCACCATATAATCTATTCAATTTCAATTTCAAAAGATGCTGCTGCTGATCAAAGGATACTTGGGAGTCGCACATTTCCATAAAATGAATTTTGACAACTTTCCCCCAAATGTGTGTCTTACTTTAGCTTTTGATTTGAAAGGAGAAATGGAGGTTGGCAGGAAAGATAAATGAAAGTGATACCGACAGTGTTCGGGGCTGCCAAATAGTCTGCACCTTAGAATTTCTGTACTTTTCGAAGGCAGGTCTTAACCTGGTATTTTTAATCTGGTATGTGCACCGCTGCTTCCCAACTCATGGTTTCCCGGGACGAGCCTCCGTATCTTCCCAGGGTAATGGATGTCTTAAAGGAACACCTCCCTTTCTCCATCCCCAGTTCCATCTCAGGCAGGTCAAGCCTTCTGATCTCATTGTCTGGGCATCTTTTATATATGTACTAAAATACCTAAAAAGCTCTTAAATATTTTTACCTATAATTCTAACTGGATTTAGTAATCCACTGGATCAATATTTCTGTACAGGCACCATAGTTTGCCTATTTTATTTTTTAAGCCAATCCTCCAAGTAGTAGCATATTAATATCTGAGTATTTTCAATATAGATCTCAATTATCTCTTTGACACCACCTGAAACACAGTCTTGTTAAGCTGCTTATTACTTGCAACTTTCTCTTAGAAGTTTGTAGCAAACTTGTCTTGATGTGGTGAAAAGTCTGACTAATTTCAGATCTGGTTTGCACAGACACTTCGATTGCAAAGTAGAACAGGACCACAGTCATAAATTAAAAATAAATAAATAAATGCACAGCGAATCAAATATAATTTTAATTTTTGAGTAGTTTACTTCTGGCCTTGTATTGAGCAAACAGTAAATTATTTATGGTGGATTTACTCAATAAATACAAACTATTAGGTACATAACATAGACTCTATCTCGAAGTAGTTCAAATCAATTTTTTTTTTTATCTTTTGAAAGTTTATTAAAAATCAAGGAAGCTGTGCAGAAAACAATTTTTTTCTTTTTTTTTTTCTTTCAAAGTATTGCAAGGGTACAAATATTTTGGTTTACAAGGATAGCTTCGGTAATGCTTGAGTCAGGTTTGTAAGTTTGCCCATCACCCACATGCGATCCACTGTACGTGTTAGGTAGGATTTCACCTGGCCTTTCCTCCCTGCTTCCCCTGATTGATTTCCATTGAGTTATATGTCCCTCTCGCCACATATGTGCTCATTGGTTAGTTCCAATTTAAAAGTGAATACATGTGGTGTTTGTTTTCCATTCTTTACATACTCCACTTAGGGTAACTGTCTCCAGTTCTATCCATATTTTTGCAAAAGGCATTAAGTCATTCTTTTTCATGGCTGAGTAGTATCCCATTGTGTTTGTGTGTATGTGTGTGTGTGTGTGTACCATATTTTGTGAATCCACTCATGAATTGATGGGCAACTGGATTTATTAACTTAAAACATCCTGTTCGTTTGACATCTCCTCTCCAAAATTTAGAACTTCTATTCTCTGAGGCTAAGTTCAGCTAATAGGTAGAATTGATCAACATGATTGACCCAAAGCTTTAATTCCTCCAGGGGTATTTCTAACAAAAATCTAATGAACCCAAATTAATACACAATATTCATTTATTCATTTCATTATTGGGTATTTGGGTCTTTAAAAGCCAGACTTGCTCCAGAATGAATTTAATGCAGAGCCTCCCACAGAAGGGATGGACACCTTCTATTAATAGAACACGTTTCCTATCCCAACTCTCTCCTTCAGCCCCTACTCCACATACATTAGCTATCTATTGGTGTGTAAAAAATTCCTCTGAAATGTAGCAGCTTAACATCATAAACATCTGTTATCTCCCAGTCTCTCTGGGCTAGGAATCCAGGCAGAACTTAGCTGGGTCTCTCTGCTTCAGGGTGTCTCATAAAGCAGCAATGAAGGTGTTGGTTGGGGCTGTAGACTTCTTCAGCCTCGACTTGGGGAAGATCTGCTTCCAAACTGATTCACCTAGAAGGTCTTAGAAAATTGATTTTCAAGCTATCTCATGGCTCTCGGCAGGTCTAAGGTTCTTTTCGTCTGTTAGCTGGAGTCATCTGCTCCTACCTATGTGAGCATCTCCACAGGGCTCCTCAGAATACTGAAGTGTGCTTCCCCAGAGCAAAGGCTTGGAGAGAGACAAAGAGAGAAGGTGAGCAAGATGAAAATCATAGTCGTTTTGTAAGCTCATCTCAGCAGCAACATCCCCTAACTTTTACCATATTCAATTCATTAGAAGTGAATCACGAGGTCCAACACACTCTCAGAATGAGGGACTTACACAGGGTGTGAGTACTTGGAGGTGGGGGGGGGGTCTCTGCAGGCAGTTTCAGAGGCTGACTATCCCATGCACGAGTCCACCTTGGATTAAAATGTGAATGTGGAGCACTGGAATCAGACGTGGGTTCCCGTTCCATATCTGACATTTATTAGCTATGTGATGTGGCTGAGTTTCTTAACCAGGGGTGGGGAACCTGCAGCCTCAGGGCCACATGTGGCCTTCTGGATCCTTGAGTGTGGCCTTTTGACTGAATCTAATTTTTACAGAACAAATCCTTCTGTGAAGTTTGGATTCGGTCAAGGGGCCGCACCTGGGGATGCTGAGGGCCACATGTGGCCTTGAGGCTGCAAGTTGCATTTCTCAGCCTTGGTTTTCCCATGTATGAAAAATGAACACAATAATTCTTCTCTCCCAGGCTTGTGGTATTCCACACAATAACGCATCACACTAGAAGTCCCTTGTGCAATGCCTGGGACATAGTAAGTGCTCAGTAAAAAAATATATGTTTTCCTGCTTCCCTCTTTTCCTTAAACTGACAGAGCACACACGAATCTTCTCACCTTGCTAGACTTTCTGCATCCCGTCGGTAGGAACATTAATGCTTGGGAAATGCTGTCTGAGTTTGAATCCAGTTTCTACCATCTCCTAGCTGCAGAAACAAGGGCAAGTTTGTGTCTCTCAGGTGCAGTTTCCCCACTTGTTACATGTGGAAAGCAAGGATCATAGGATGTATGTGAGGAGTAAATAAAATAAAACATATAAGGGGTTTAGCATATGCCTGGCAAATTGATATATAGCAATTCATTTATGTCAAGACTATATTAAATTATATGTTACAATATAATTATACATTAGATACAAATATATGTTGTATATTATATTTTTATTAAAATTATTTAATATTTATATTAAAATTTTTATCCAATGAAAATTATTAAAGAAACCAGCCATTATTGTAAGTGTGAGCCCTCGCAAAATATTGAAAACCTGCTTTGAGGAACTCCCCACACACCCAGGGTTTTTTCTGTTCTTCTCTGTCTCCCCCAAGGGCCAGCTCAGGAAGTGCTCTATCTATAGCAGAAGGCTCCTTTTAAGAAAGCAAGAATTTGGCTAATTTTGGGGGAAAATATGGCCATGAAAAGCAGACTTGAATCACAAACCTTAAGCATATTCAGTAAGCATGAGACAGAAGACAGTAGCGAGAAACAGCAATGTTTCCTGGGGAAATACCAAGGTCATGTAAAAGGGGAATAATGTGAACAAAAAGAGGCGCCCAAGACACTGTAGCCCTAGAGACACTTGTGGGCTGGCTGGAGAGACAGCATGTGGAAAAGCTGTCAGCTGTCACCGTAACTAATCTCCAATTTTGTTTGGTGAATTACATTTATAGATTTGCTATGTTGTTTGAATTTTACAATATGTCTACTTATGGGGAAAAAAAATAAACCAAAAAAAAAAATGTGCAATGGGGACACTACTCAATTCATATCATCCAAGGCAAAGAATGTGAAATGGTGATTTGAGAGAAAAAAAAAATTGTAAAGCACGGTCTTGGTTTCTTGTCCATTCTTTTCCTCCACACTTGCTGAACCCTCGACCTTTTGCCCCGGCCCCTTGAAGCTGCTACGTACAGAAACATGCTCGTGCTGGAGAACACACTGATAAACTCACGTTCGTCTCTGAAAACAACTTCCCACTCGCAGTGCCCTGCCAGGCTGGTCCCAGATCAAAACGGGACGTCGCGGGGCTGTGGACACGAACCCGGCCGAGGGCGCCGTGCCGAGCCCGGCTCCCGTGACGATGCCCCAGAGCCCGCGAGGCGAGGCCGGGTCTGGAACGCGGAGGCCGTCTGTGTCCGCGCAGGCCTGGTGGCCGGGACGGGGTCACCTTTCGCGTCTCCGAGCGTTCACTGCCTCTTCCCACTCGGCAGGGGCCGAGCCATTGAAAACGGGGCTCAGGAGGAAAGAGCGGGGGGGGGAACGTGGGTGTCTGCAGGTCACACGAGGGACCCGCCACTCAACACGGAAAAACACCGGTTAATGTTGACGCTCGCCGTGGTTTGTCGGCGACTCGCACGTCCGTCGCACGTCACGCCACAACGCTGGGCGCGGCGCAGGCGCGAGTGCGCACACCGTTTATTTTACCAGGGCTTCTTAGTGTGCTTGCATCTTTGAGTCTCTTTTTCTGTGCGGAGCTTCTGAGCTGAATCCGGAAGGGTGATTTCTGATGCAATCCCACCGTCCTTCCCTGTGTGTGCGGGCTGGCGCTGAACTTCCAGCCACGTGCGTGAAACAAAGATGGCAGCTGTTGGGCAGAATTGGTTCCGGGGCAGGCTCGGGGGTCAGACAGGAAGTGCTGAAAAAACTGTGTCCTCCTCTCTCCACCGCCTCGTCTGTAAACGTGGAAATGCTGGTCGGAGGGTCGTGGGGATTAAACTTCCAATTAAGCAGAAAGTACATTGCCCGCCCCGTAGTAAAAAGGGCCAGTCAATGGTACTTTTTGTTGTTGTTTGGAATGTGAACCATAATTTGCATTTTGTGTCATCGAAAAACATTTCAAAAGGGTTTCTCCTTAAATGCCGGGAATCAAGGGCAAGATTGAGTTTTAATGATAGCTCTGTTGTGTTTTAGCATTTACACTATTTCTGTGTATTCTGATACATACTAATATATTTAGACTGGTATCTGTCGTAGTGATTTTTAGTATCTCTGGCCCCAATTTTTATCATTATTATTTTTGTTTTGTTCCTACCATTCCCAAAATGCATCAGTACTTCTTCATGTTCTTGCTCCAGTGTTTTTTTCTTTTCTGCCGTATTGGATGTTATATGTTCTATTCTTATTCTACATCTGGCATCTTAGTCCTTCCCAAATGTTTATAGGAATTGACAATGTTTAAACTCTAATTACACCCTCACAAAAAAATCTTAGTTCTGCATATTACTTTCATCATTTTAATCCAATAAATTAGACATTGTTATTTTATATTGACCATGGTTGTTTAGCTTTATCTGCCTGTATTATTTTTTTCATTAATTCTGCTTCCTGCTCAGATCTTCCTTTTGGGAGGAAAATTCAAAGCACAATATTTTAAAGTATACTTTAAAAAAATTCCTTTAATAAGAGCCTGTTCATAGTAAAAGTTCTTTTGTTTATTGGGAGGTTGAGATTTTTTTTTTAAATTTATTGATATATAATGTACATATTTCTGGGTACATGTGATAATTTAGCATATTCATATAATGTATAAAGATCAAATCAGGGTAATTGGTATATCCATCACCCTAAAAAGTTTTCTTGATGCTAGAAACTTTTGATTTATTCCTTTCTATCTATTTTGAAATGTAAAATTATTGTAAACTGTAATCATCCTACTGATCTATTATTGAACACTATGTCTTATTTCTTTTATTAACTGTATAACATGGCTTTATTTCACTTCTGTTCTTGAAATACAGTTTTATTAGTAATAGCTGTCTCAGTGGATAGTTGTTTCCCTCTAGTGCACTGAAGGATTCTTGTTGCCGTAGAGGAGAAAAGCTATGAGTGATAATAAGTCTCTCCCTGACTGGGATCTGTCTTTTCACTCTGACTGCTACTAAAATATTCCCTGCATCTTTAGTCTTCTCTGGGTCTCCTACCGTGTGTCTGTGTGATATTTTTTGTTTATTTTGCTCTATCTTTCATTAGTACTAGAATATAGTCATTATCTCACAAAATAGTTTTACATAACTTCTCTTTATTCTGTCCTTTTGGTACTCTGATTACATGTATATTAGACACTCATTCTCTCCTCCACATCTCTTAATACTTTCTCATGATTTCCTCCTCTGGCTTGCATTTTGAGTAATTTTTTTCAGATTTTCCTGTTCACTAATCCTTTTTTCATTTATGCCTGATTTTGCTCTGTAACTACGATTTTTCCATAAATTTCAGTAATGATTTTTTAAAAAATGTAATAGTCCTATTTTCCTCATTTCTATTCTGCATAGCTGTTTGAGTCTCTTTCTGAATGCTGTGTTTTTTCTTTCTATCATTCCATATGTTTAATTTAAATATTTTAGTAGGTCATTAGTTTTATGGTATTTTTCATAACTATGTGAAATTTTTTAGCACCTACGTAATTCTGCTGTTTATTGCTTGTACTGTCATTTACTTGTGTGGTTTGCTTCTTTTACTTTTTTACTTCAATAGATTTAGAGGGTACAGTGGTTTTTTGATACATAGATGAATTGTATAGTGGTAAAGTCAGAGCTTTTAATGTATCCATCATCCAAATAGTATACATTGTACCTGATAGGAAATTTTTGATACCTCATGCTATCCTTCTCTCCCCCCTTCTGAGTCTCCAAAGTCCATTATCCCACTCTGTATGGCCATGTATACCCATCACTTAGCTCCCACTTGGAAGTGAGAACATGAGGTATTTGTTTTTCCATTCCTGAGATACTTCACTTAAGATTATGGCTTCTAGTCCCATCCAAGTTTCTGAGAAAGACAGTATTTTATTATTTATATAGCTTAGTAGTAAGCCATGGTGTGTGTGTGTGTGTATATATATATATATGTATATATATATGTATGTGTATATATATATATATATATATACACACCACGTTTTCTTTATCCACTTATTAGTTGATGGGCACTAAGGTTGATTCCGTATTTTTGCAATTGTGAATTGTGCTGTGATAAACATATGAACACATATGTCTTTTTGATATAATGACTTCTTTTCCTTTGGGTAGACACCCAGTAGTGGGATTGCAGAATAGAATGGTACTTTCAGGTTTTTGAGGAATCTCCATATTGTTTTTCATAGAGGTTTTACTAATTTGCATTCCCAGCAATAATATATAAGCATTCCCTTTTCATTGAATCCATGCCAGCATCTATAGTTTGTTGTTTTTTTTTTTTTTTGACTTTTTAATAACAGCCATTCTGACAGGATTAAGGTGGTATCTCATTGTGGTTTTACTTTGCATTTCCCTGATGATTAGTAATGTTGAGCATTTTTTCATATGTTTGTTTCCATTTGTATATTTTCTTTTGAAAAATGTCTCTTCATTTTTTTTTCCACTTTTTAATGTTTTCTTTTTTCTTGCTAAATTGTTTGAGTTCTTTGTAGATTTTGAATGTTAGTTCTTTATCAGATGCATCATTTGTGAGTATTTTCTCCCATTCTATAGGTTGTTGGTAAATATTTACTCAGTCTCTCTTATATGACAGATACTAGACCCAGTACAGGACATACAATGGCAAACAAAACAGATGTGTTTTACTGTACAAGAAGACAACCACAACCCATAAGCTAAAAGAGTGGCCCCTTAGGGGATGAGGAAGGTTTCATCTGCAATTTCATTATATGAAGAATTCCTACTATACCTATAAGTACTAAACTCATCCATTTGTACAGAATTTTCTGGTATGGACACAAGGTCCTACAATTATGTTTTTAGAGAGACTACAAATAGTGGGTTAGAATTAGAAAACCTGACTTGACCCACACTTTCTGGCTCTGAGATCATTAGTCAATCCCTTAATCTCTCTGGTTCTGTTTTCATATCTAAGCAATGAAGATAGAGACACCTGTCTTAGAGGATGGCTGCAAAGATAAAATTAGTAAAACAATGTGGTTTGATGTAATGGCATTCAAAGGTAGATGATATCTTTTTTATCTTTATCCCAGAATTTTTCCCATGTGTGAAAAATTCACATGTAAATGGGTGGGCGTGACCCCCCTCCACTGTCTAAAGCAAACCATAGCAAGAGTATTGTGTACCTTTACTGAGTTATTCACTGTGACTTCAAAATCTTATCTTCTTAGTTTCAGAGCAATCTGATCCACTTGACATTGTATATTAAGTAGCAAAAGGAAAGGGAGCACAAAAGATGTGTGGAAAAGTTTTAGAAAACTAAGGATGAAGATAAAATCATTTAAATCTGATATCCACAATTTTTCTTTCTTCTTTCCGCCAAAACAATAACAACAGCATCAAAACAAAAGAAGTAATTCAACATAGAAAATAATGTGAGACTAGTGGACTAAGACAGGTAAATATAGTAGAAGGTAAAAATGTAAATAAAACCCAGGGTTTTTTTTTTTCTTGTTTTAATTTCTAATATCTAGCTTAGTATCTGGCATATCATAGTCACCCAACATATAGTTACCAAGTAGAGTGGAAGTGAAGCAACTGAAAACCATTTCCAGTGAACAGCATTTGTCTTACTTTATTATTATTATTACTATTATTTTTATTTTAAGGAGTCAATATGATGTTCCATTTTGTTGAAAACCTTGGCTTTGGACTCCAAACTCACTTAGATAAAAGGTTGGCTGCATGAATTAGTACTAGGGATTTTGTTTCTCTAAGCCTTCGTTTCACCCCCAGTAAAGCAGATGTGATAACAAAACACTCATTCAGCTGTGGTGCAGTGTAAGGGAGATACAGCCTGTATCATGCTCTACCTTCCCGGTCTTCTTGCCCCCCTGAGGCTGCGGTGGCCCCGCCTGCTGGGTGTGGGCACCACCCTTCCCCCATCCCCCTCCGCAGGTACCCACCCAGACCTTCCCGGTCTTCTCATCTTTTTTCTTTCTTTGCCACTGTCACTACCATGATCCTCATCACCAGTGTTACCAAGACCACACTGTCTGCAATTAATAACTGTTCTCTCTTTTTACATGGGAAGTTAAGTATTTGACTATAAGTCATTTTTTAAAATATTCAAAATGTTATGAATAAGGAAAAAGAGACCTGGGATGAATTTTCTTGAAGAGGAAAGAGTAAAGTATAAAAATATGTTATTTCTACACTCTGTAGTAGTAGTTGGAAAGACAGCAGTGCCTACCATCATCACTGCGGTTGGAGCCCCAAATCATTACACTTCAGGGGGGAAAAAAAATGACATGTTTTTAGCCAATTATCAAACTTTGTTTGGCTGAACAGGAATCTGAAGAGCTGAGATTAAGAGATGGATTCCCCCCTCCCCCCCCAGATCATGTTAGGAGGCAAAGGAGAGATGAAGCTGTTAAAAAGAAGAAAATCTTTAGGGGAAAAACCCACACTTTTAAAAATGAGGAATTCAATACTATTTTTGCCTTGTAGTATGTATTGTAATTATATTCCCCGCCTCCTCACAAAATCTTAAGTAAAATATCCATTTTTGGCACCTGATAGATTTCGTACACCTTGATCTCATTAATTTTTTATCTTTCCTATAATACTTTGATAAACAGTGTAAGAATCTGACACCATTTTGAAATTACAGCAATGTAAAATGATATTAAAATTGAGAATATAATGAACTTGTAAGAGGAGGGGAAAGGGAGAGGGAAGTGGAGCCCTTGAGAATTCAGGGAATCCCTGTGTTCAAAGGAAATTAAACTCCAATGCTAAACGCCTAATGATGTTCTAGTAAAATTTCCAAACTTTCAACCCGAAATTTTAGTGTTAAGAGCTGTGTTGACATCCTATCATCCCTCTACTCTCCCATGCCCCAAATAAAAAATTATTTTAAGACATTAAGTAAAATTTGATTAAAATAATGATGATGGTTTCAGACTTGTCTCTTACTGGATGCCAGAAAATGTGGTATTTTACATGTATTACCTAATTGTATTTCAAAACTATTATTAGCCCCATATTATAGGTGAAAAAAGAAAGTGAGTCTCAGTGAAAATAAGTAATTTTCTCAAATGTAGAGCCAGGATTCAAGCCAGGTCTGTCTAGTCTAAATCCCTTAAGTTCCATATTTTAGTGTTCTTTGGTTCCTCCATTCAAAAACAAGAGGAAAGGGTGAATTTTAAAGCATGTAGAGGAGAGGAATTTTAAATGCCCGTGGAAAAGGAGTAGGCACAAATGTCTGACTTTGTGGAAATAGATGTAATTTGAAATGCAGTTAAAGGAATCCGTGAATGAAATGAGAAGAGAAATGGAAACGATGCCTTCTGCAGAAACTCCAGTTGTGCATAACGATGTTATGGGTAAATGCCCATCTGATAAAGAGGTTTTAATTAAACTAAATAATTTATTATCCATTATACTTCAATGAATTAAAAAGGATATAATCTAAGATGCTTTATTTCTCTGAAACAGGACTGTGTACCGTAAATTCAGCACATCATGTGTTCTCAAGCGAGAAAATGTCCAGATTAATAAAACGTAGGGGAGATAATAATTAATTTCCATAATATTTTAACCCTTAGCACGTTCATCCAAATACTTTTCCCCATGCAGAGCTAGACATTGCTTTCTGTTGACTGGGGACTGCATGAAAACTAATTTTTCATAGGGAAAATTTTTAATTAAATATGAACAGGTGATATACTTATTTCAATGATCGTAGCCCCATGTGTGTTTCATATATATGCGTATGCACACACCCTTTTGTGTATATAAACCTGTATATAATTCTCATATATATTTATGCATATACATATGTATGCAAACATTTATTACTCATATATTTATGTAGGTAAATGAGTATATATTTAATAGACTCATCAATGCCACATGCTCCCTCAATTTTATCCATCTTTATTTTAAAATTTATAAATACTTGTAGTGTATAAAGTTAAAAAAATTTATAAATATTTTATCAATATTTGTAATTATTAGATGTTAGATAAAAAACACATGCCAAAAACCATAAACAAAATATAAAGTGTTAATTAAGATATAAAAAATACTAAAATATATCGTCCTGATTCCTTTTTTCTCTTTCCTTCTCCATAAAGAAAACTTCTGTTAATAATTTCTTGGAATTCATTTCAGGGAAAAAAATGTTTAGACCACTATGTAGTGTTATAGGTATTGTTATATCTGTATATTCTATTTCTTGTAAATACTTGTAAGTGAGGTCATATAGCAACATTATTTTGAACTCTTTTCTCTTAAGCCTTTCCCACATAAATACTCATATATATAGCTTGTTCTTTTTAACAACTTCTTACTATTTTTATATAAACTCCAGTTTATATCTTCTATATTGATGAATATTCTATTTAAAATAATTTCAAGGCATTTGCTATTAAAATAAAGCTGTAAATTATATCCATGTGAGATTTATTAATGCTAACTTCAAGCAATAGTATTGTTGAATGATAAGGGAATTTGAAATTTTAATTACTTTTGCCAACTTGCTATCCAGAAAGGGTTTACTGATTAACACCCCACGAACAATGTTTCCTTATACCTTAATAAATACTGAGTATATCACCACTGATTTAATGAGACAATTATTTAATCAAGGTGAGAATTTGTGTTGCAAAATTTTATAATAATATTCACAACTGTTTTTCTTAAAAACCATAGCCACTTTGAGTACTTGAGAGAAATAAAATTTTAAGATATTGTTTTTCATACAGTTTGTCAGGATTATAGGGTTCTTGTGAATATAAACATAACAAAGTATGACTAATTAGTATCCTAACTAGAAAAACGGCTAATTGAAGAAAAAATAATTTTCTAAGGCATATAAAGTATGTTTTCTGGTAATGAAACTCACCATAGTTCATTACTAAAATTTGGAAAATACAAAAAAAACTCAATAAAAGTAAAAAGCACCCATAATCCTATTTTTGAGGCATATATGTTTTTAAAAGAATGAAAATGTATACTTTCCTTGAGTAATCTTCAGCTCTTAATTACGGACATCTTTATTCTCTTTCCCTGTGTCAGATCCTGCCTATGTATCTACCTGTCTAGATAGACATAGACGTGTATAAACGCATACAACATGCATGTGTGTGTACATGTATATATGTGTTGTATACACACTGTATTCATTTTCATTTGCCTCAATAGAAGGTTACATAAGACAGAAAGATTTTATTTTTGTCTTGCATCGTCATTTCTAAGTGTTCTTTGTTTATCCTCTCTTCCTCTGGTAGATACACACATCCAAATGTTTCGAGTGTGTTTTAGAATTTTAAATCCAAGTCAAGTGAAACATAGAAACGCAAGATTATTTCTGAGAGGTTCTCTGTGGACTTGTGTCCCTTCCTCCTCAGCCTTTATTTTAGGAACATGCTCTTCTGCAGCTGCTGCTGAACGTTCCCAGGGAGTCCTAGGACATCTCCTTAAAGGAAAAAGGATCTGCTCAAATCAGAATCCCGAAGGTATAACTATTGATGCCGGTTAAAATATCAGTTTATTGCCTTAAAAACATGTAAAATCATATTCCTTAAAATGCAGCATCTGCTTCTCAACTCTCTTCCCTCTCCTTTCCTTGAAAAGCAGATATATCATAAAGAAGGATCTCAAACTTTTAATGTTTATTTATCACTTTTCTACACAATTTGAAGGTTTTTTCTATTCATGTCACGGTTGCATGCATTTTCATTGTCATTAAACCAGTGAACCTCTGTTCAAAAGTCTTTTGTTTAACTTTCTTCAAAATGTTCTGCTCTGGAGAGGCAGTCTCCCTCAGAAAAATCTCGAGACTATTTCCAAGGTAACCTACCGGTTTGATCTGTTACATTCGCTGTAAATTTATTGTAGATATACCCCATTGAGAAAAGAACCAAAGAAAGGGTAGCTATTTCGTATTTCTTTATGGAAAGTAAATTTGTAGTTTGTGGGTTGGGACTCTGCATAGGGAAAGAGAGGGACTCACAGATGAGTGGTGAAAATTTGTAAACAGGAGCAATTATTTCTCAAGAGTGAACGAAAGCTCCCCCCCGAGAGATGGTGTAGTAACAAAGTGCAACTCTATTATCGAAGAAACCGGGTCACGTGATTTCCGTGTTTATGTGCACCTGGCCCTTTTGTTCTAACTCACGGAAGTCATGAAAAGAGGTGAATGAAGGAGGACTGTATCTGCCTTTTCTTCATACCTCAGTTGCTCACAAAGTCACAGAGTTTATTTCAAAGACAACAGAATTACTGGGGAATTCTAGATTTCAAGCAAAGAAGAGCAGATTGTGCCATCAACGTGCTATCTATTCAGAATCTTTGTAAAAAGTAGATTTAGGCTTAAATAATAACACATATGGAAAAGATACCAGAATGTAACTTAGATTTGTTTTGCTTTACAAATTGTTGAAAACAATGAAGACAAATTGTTTTCATCTGAATTTTTAAAAATTATATAAGTAATATACACACACATTTTTTCATTAAAGATTCAGCTATTGCTGTATATGAACACAGACAGATGTGATGTAACATTCAAAGTCCACATTTCTCCAACTCCCCGTCCACACACCCTCCATCCAGAGGTAACCACTGTCATGTTTCTGAAGTGCCTATAACCCTAGATCTCATCTTTTATGAATATATACGGACAAGGAAGATTGAGACAGCAACACACACACAAACAAGCTGTAAATGGGATGATATTATAAAACATTTTTCTGCAACCTATTTTGTTTTGGAAGTCTATTCAAGCCAGTACATACAGGGCAATCTGAACAATCTTAAAAGCTTTGCGGAAGTCTAGAGTAGAGACATACTATAGTTTAACCACTTTTTAAATGGACATTTAAGCTGTCTGTAGCATTTCACTGTTTTAAATGGTGCTATAGTAGTAACTTTGAAACCTGGAAACAGTTCACTTAAGTTCTCTATGTCTCAGGTTCCTTATCTATAAAATGAAGACATTATAGCACCCACCTTAAAGTGTAACACATATAATAAAGTTCGATAGTGCTCACAGTGGTGTGTGTGTGTGTTTTAGGATGCTGATAATGGTGTTCCTTCTTTGCACACTTATGCTATATGATTTAG
The DNA here is from genome assembly GCA_963574885.1 of Lepilemur ruficaudatus. Classification (NCBI taxonomy): domain Eukaryota; kingdom Metazoa; phylum Chordata; class Mammalia; order Primates; family Lepilemuridae; genus Lepilemur; species Lepilemur ruficaudatus. The sequence continues at coordinate 12,030 of CAUYRT010051897.1, read as the reverse complement.
GAGAGACTTTTAGAAGCAGTATTGTCATGGAAAACTGTACATAAAAACTTTGTTACAGACTTCCCCATTGCCTCCCAAAATGACTTTACTGTTTACAGTGATTCATTTGTATGACAATGAGTTTTCCCGTATTTTTGCCAATGTTGAACATTTTCATTTACTTTTTGCTAACGTGATAGCAAAAATATCTCTGTTGGTGCTTTATTTTATATATTTTTAAATTATATGTGGAGGTTTTTCTTTTTTTTTTTCTTGGTGTTTTCAATTTCTTCACTGAATAAATATTAAATCAGAGTCAGGTCGTGAGTGTGTGGAAATGGATTGTTGCAAAAGGTGAAAAGAGGGAGACAGAGCTGCTCTTCACCGGCATCTGTGTCCTGAGCCTGTCCGCTTTCCGCCAGGTGAGGATGTGGGCTTGTTGCACTTGCTTTAAGAAGTTAGTAGCAATCTGTTTCTGGACACTTTTATCTACCCAGTTGACGCATTTTCTGTTCTTTCGTCAATGTTACGCTTCTTGATTTCATACTACTTTATAAGACACGAAGGTATTTGATAGGATGAGTCTTTCTCTGTTCTACTTTTCAAATTATATTTCCTGTTCTTTACATTTTGGACTGTGTAATAAGCTTAACATGTTCAAAAACAATCCACTGTGATAATTACTAGGCTGACTTTGAATTAATAGTTTGATGAGATCATTAAAACTGATAAAACAGCCTTCCCACCTAGAAACATGATTTTTTTTCTGTTTATTTAGGTCTCTTTAGTAAATTTCCATAGTTTTCTTCTTATCAATGTAGCATACTACATTGCTTGATAGAGTTTATATGTGTATTTTATATGTTTATTTTCTCTAATTTCATTGCCTTTTCTAGTTGCTTATTGCTGATGTGTAGGAAAATTTACAAGTATTACATATTAATCTTACATCTGGACACCTTGCTGAACTTATCAATTTTAAGAATCTTTCAATTTTTTTCTATTTCATGTCATATTGATCCATCATCTCCTCTGTAAAGTGAGGCCTTTGTCTTTTTTTTTTTTCAAAATTTATCTTTTTAATTACTTTTTTTTGCCTTGTTGCATTTACTTTGTCTTTGAAAAACTGATTTCCATAATGATATAAAATACAAATGGGAAAATCTGTGTAACTAAAGCTCTAGCTAATAAGCCCAGTGAGTCCCAGTGTCTGAGAAGATCCAGATATTCCCAGCCCCAATAACGACCCTTCCCTGTGCACTAAAGGTAACCATTATTGCAACTTTTATCATAGTGGCATGCTGATAAAACAACCCTTTCTCTGAGGGGAAAAAAACAAAAACAGCCCTCAGATTTGTAGGATTTGCTGACTTCCATGATGTAAATATCCCAGCTGTGGCTGATCCTGGGCTATTGGTCCTGAGCTGGGACGTTGCCATCAGCCCTCCTGACACAGTGTGGTCCAGCTCCTGCAGATGACTGCTGTTATGGTACAGTCTCCTTTCTTTTCTCCGTGCCATTACTGTGTAAATATACATCCCTGAACACCTAAAGCTTTGTTGAGTCCCCTTTTCTTTATGTAGTTGGAGAATATTGAGCTTCTTTTGCTCAATATTATGGGTACGAATTTCACTGCTGTAGTTTAGAGTAACTGCAGTGTAATCATTTTCATGGATGCATGGGACATCCGTGCGTAATTACACGAACCACAGTTCACTTGGACATTTGGATTGTTTCCTGTTTAAGGCTATTAAAAATACTCATAAATATTCTGTCGGGTCCATACTTTTTATTGGAATATCTGGGTAGTAGGATGCATGTTTCTTCAACTTTAGTGGATTGTGGATGATTTTCTAGAATAGTTTACCAAATTATATTCTCTCCACTGTGCATGACATTTTGCTTCACTCCGTGTTGTCAGTGGTTATGGTCAGTGTGTTTAACATCAGCCTTTGTGGGGAGTGTATAATGGTATTTCATTGTGTTTTAAAGTTCATTTTTCTGTTTACTAATTAGCGTGTTTTCATGTTTTATTTTGCCACTTGGATTTCCTTTGTGTTGGAACTGCCTGTCCTTGTCTCTCTTTCTATTACATTGTCTTTTACTTATTGGTTTGTAGGAGGCATTTTCCTGTAACTTCGATGAGTCCTTTGCCAGTTACATAAATGGCCAGTATTTTCTCCATCTCAATGGCTTGACTTTTTAAATGCTGAGTATTTTTATAAATACACATTCTTAACTTTCCTTTTATGGCTAGCGATTTTTTATATTCCTTTAAAAACATCTATTTTCCTTTGCTAAAAACACTAGAACTCAAGAGTGGATGCTAGAAATTACTATCGGAGGTTGGAGAAAGGGTTACAGTCTTATGTAGCAGTAGACCATTGGCAATAACGTGGAAGAAAATATTTACCTAATAAACTTGGAAGTATTTCTAGCAAAATATTGAAAAAGGGCCAATTGGCCTCTTTTATCTATGTGTGATAAAGTATGAGAAGCAAGACATAAAGAAGAAATGTTCTAGATTTCGAGCAGAATTAGAGGAAGCATAGAGATCTCTAGGCAGTCTCTGGTTTCTCCAGCAGGCATCCTCAAAGAAACTGATAGACTCAAAGTAAAGATCAAGTCAAGACTTTAGTTGTAAGACCCCATCTTAAGTTCTCAGAGAGATTTAAAATGGTGCATAGTCAACCTTCCCAGTTTGACAAAATGACTCTAGAAAACGTCGAGGAATTTATCTCATAGAAGCCTGCTGTAACCAAAACAGAGCAATCCATCTTAAAAAAATGGCTATGTTTTGGGGTCTTTCAGTGGACTCCAGTAAGATTCCCCTACATAAATCCCACCAAGTTTTTAAGTAGCTAAGAAGATGGAACAAAAATTTTTGGTTAAAAAAACAAAAAAGATTTGGGAACCCCTCTCAGGGAGCAGAAATGGGCCCTAATTGTAGCATATTTCTTGCCCTTAGAGTTTGGGAAATTAGTGACAGATGCCTAGTGGATTTCAAAATTGTTAGGGGTTAGTTACTATTATTTATTTTTCATTATTTTCCATTTTGAACGAGAACATGTATTGTTATTTTGTCCTATCATCGTATCGGGCGTGCAAGACACAAATAACTTTTAACAAGAAGTCTCTGGATCAAGAGGTGCTGTACCTAAGGAAAATTAATTACACCTATGCTTAAATTAGATGACATTCTGAATGTCAAGACAGAGGCTGAGCCTGATTCTGTAATATGGATGAGGCTACTGGAATTCCTGGATACGAGCACATTTTGCATACGGGAGGAATGTGAGTCATTTTTGGTTGGCATGAACAATGTGGTAGATTGTTTAATGGCCACAAGTTCTTCCTCAGCATCGATGCTCATTTTCAACATGACCCCACCATGCTCTCATCCAGAAGTTGTCTCTTTGTCCATCTTCTCAACTTGGAATTTGGACATGCAACATGATTTTTCCAACGAGATATCAGTTAGTTCGACACAGGCACAAGGTTTTGTGCATCAGGGCTTGTGTTCTTGCAAGCCAACTATAGCAGAGTATATGCGATTTTATTGGTGAAGGCATCTGAGGAAAAGGCTCTGGGGAATGAGAAACCACCTGGAGGACCAAGAGACTAGCGGATATACAACACTAAATGGCAGACGTAAGATTGATGCCAGGGTTTCTGCTGAATGCAGCCTCTGAGAAATCCCAAAAGATCCCACGTAGAGTAAAATAATCACCTGGCCATACTCATCCAACTCACAGAGTCATGAGAAATGATGCATTGGTATTATTGCCTAAGTCACTTATTTTGGGTTGGTCTGTTACACAGCAATACATGCTAATGCACATACCATTTTTGAAGTTAAGAATGTCTAATATCATTGAATAATAATTCTCTTTAATCAATTTGCAAATTGATTTCAATTCAAAACCTTTCAAATGAATTTTTGGCACTCAAAAAAATTATTCTAAAGTTCGCCTGAAAAAATAGGCCTGAGAATATCCATATGTGAGAAATAATAGCCTAAAAGTATATTGCATAATGTTGTTCTCAAGTACTTATAATATTTAGGAAGCCATATTTATATACTAAAAGTATACAATTTGAGCATATGAAAAAGTACTTCTCAATTTCAAAAATGAATCATAAATCATATTCAACATTAAACAGTTCATTTAACAAATGTATATTAAACAACTTCTAATGTAATACAGGTTTTTTCTTTTTCGTCGCTTTAATGAGGTATACTTGGCCAAAAAAAAAATGTATATTCAAGCATGCAATACAGTATTATAAACTATAATTACCATGCTGTACATTAAGTCTCCAGAACTCAGTTGTCCTACATAACTAAACCTTTATGTTCTTTGACTAACATCACCTCGTGTGCCCCACACCTCAGCGCCTGGTAACCACCATTCTACTCTCTGCTTCTGTGAGTTTGATTTTTTTAGATTTTACATATAAGTAAGATCGTACACTGTTTATCTTTCTGTATTCAGCTTATTTCACTTACAATGTTTTCTAGATTCACCCATGCTATTGCAAATGGCAGGATGCCTTTTTTTAAGGGTTAATAACATTACAATGAGTGTGTGTGTATCTACCTGCCTACCTACCTACCTATATATATATCTCACATTTTCTGTATCCACTCATCAAAACTACAATGAGACGCCACCTTATACCTGTCAGAATGGCTATTACCAAAAAGACAAAAGATAACAAGTGTTGTTGAGTATGTGAAAGGCAAGTGTGCCTTTCCCTTGCACACTGTTGATGGGAACGTAAATTGGTGCAGACACTGTGGAAAATAGTATGGAGGCTCCTCACAAAACTAAAAATAGAGGTACGAGCAATCCCACGTCTGAGTATGTACCCAAAGGAAATGCAATCAGTTTCTTGGAGAGATATTTGCAGCCCCTTGTACATTGCGGCATTATTCACAATAACCAAGACATGAAAACAAACTGTCAGTTGTCAAGTGCATAAAGTTCTTTTTAAGTGCTTTCCTTACCCAGTTTTGAGGCCCTGGCTAGAGGCTGGTCAGTTTCCTTTCTTGAGCAGCTGATTAGGTCCACACTACACAAGCTTCTCTTATTGGGCTCTCACTCTGAGAGCAGCAGCCCTTATTGTCCTTGGCCCAGGGACTAGACAGCTAGGAACAGTTCCTATGTCCTCAAACCCTCTAAATTATTCAAATTAGCCAGTCCACAGGGAACCTACAAAGCCAGGCTAAGCCCACCCTGCTGGCTATGGAACAGGCTGCCCCCAACGCTCCAGCTTGCAATTACCGGGCCCCTAAGTGCTCCAGCCCAGCAGCCTTCTCTCGTTTGGGTGTAAGTAACAAAGATTTCTGCTTTTCATCAATCCGAATATCAGTTTGTTAATGTGCCCCATCATCAGCAAAATCCTGAAACCTTATAAAACAACTATTTGCCAGGAAGTTTTTATGTGCTGAAAGCATAACATGGAATAAGTTAACCAAAAGCCCTTCCCTCAAATAGCTTTCCTCCTCATGGATTTTGAAGCAGACAAAAACTGGGGAGAATATTTGTTTCATATGTTACAGAAAAAGATTTTCTATCACTAGTATATGCAAATACAAATTAATAAAATATAAATGCTCCAAAAGAAAATTTAAAGTGGCAATGAAATGCTAATTGACAAAGTAAAATGTAAAAAGTCAAAAATCACAGGAAAATATTGCAAATGGAAAGTTACATGTCTAACTTATTTTCTATTAGGTTGCTATTATAAAAATACAAACTATCTGCAACTGTTTTTAAGTAAAAAATTTAAATCATAAAACAAGGGCAATTTTTAGGTCAACTAAGTAAGCCCTTTTTACTATCAATGTGGTGATGATAAAAATTAGATAAAGGAGAAGTGGTACTTCTAGCTCATAAAAGTTAAGACATACAGGACTGATAAGGTAAAATGTTCTGTCTGCATTTTCTTTGACAGTTGAATAGATGTAGCTCTGAGCTGTACTATGAAACTTAGCTCGAATTGATGTGCATCAAGTGATATCTTTTTTTCACTGTTCATTACCCTGGTAATTACAGAATTGACTGAAAGCTTAGTTTAATTTGTATCAATAATTCCCAAACCATTTCAATACATGTGTGTTTTTTTTTTTTTGCCTCCTGATCAAAGCTTGCCTGACAACAGTGTAAGTGTATTTATGCCCTTGAACATCATCTGTTAAACCCATTGTGAGCTGGGTGTCCAGTGAATCCCACTGAAGTGATGATGGTTCTTGGCTTTATATGCAAATATTAATATTTCCCAAGCCGCTAAGGTTTTTTTTCCTCTTTTTCTCAGAGTAACTTCTTTTTTTCAGAATTTAGTGGATACTGTTAATTCAAGTCAATACTTAATAGACATATTTGGAACAATAAAGTATATTTTTCTCTATTAAGAGCTGTGAATCTTCAAAAATCTCTAGTTCTGAAAAGAAAGGGATGAATCAATAAAATCAACAATTTTATTGAGTATCTACTATCCGTCAGTCAGTCTCCATATCCTGTCACTTACATTTCTTATTGAGCCCTTACAGTGAACTTGAGGGAATTTACCCCTGTTTTATGAATGCAGACACTAAAGCTCGGATTGATTAAACAACGTAGCCCCGGTCACTGAGTAAGTGATGGGTGAAGAATCGTGTCTGGCTCCAGAACCAGTACTTTCTCCACTTTTCCATACTGTTTGTTGTTTACTTCGGTGGTATTGGAATCACTCAGACAACCAGTTAGGAGGCAGGAGATAACCTCAAGGATTCCAGACAATGAGCCAAACTCTTCAGAATGAGGCAAGTCCTAGCTGTGATGTGGTGAGATGGGTCCAAAGGCGATTGGATTGAATCCACTGAATGCAGTGAGCATAAAGATGAAATTCAGTCTAACAGGTTAGTGTTATGAAGGACAACCAGATCTAGGCTAATTCAGCTATGTTTCTGAGAAGAAAATTCTGGGTATACTTGGCAGAAGAATCACGCAGATATGAAAATAGACTCCAGTTAATGATCCAGTCTTGGACCAGAGTCATATCTCTTAGTTTCTGTGAGTCACGAGAGTTTGGGTATAGTTTGGACACGTTCTGTGTAACAGGGTCTTACCAGGCTATAATCCAAGTATCCACTGGGTTGCCTTCTCATCTGGAGGCTTGACTGGAGAAGTGTCCACTTCCAGACTCACTCAAGTTGCTGCAGAATAAATTTTTTTTTGGCATTGTAGGACTGAATATCTCAGATATTTTCTGGTTATTGGCCAGATGACACCTCAACTCCAAGAGGAGACCCACAGTTCCTTGCCCTGAGACCTTGTCCATGGGAGCTTGCTATATCACAGCTTGCATCTGCAAGGCCAGCAGGAGAGCAGGAGTGACTGTTGCAGCCAGAGATCATAGGTTGTAGGTCCTGTATACACTCAAGGGGGGAGGATTATGGTATTGAATGGCCAGTGTGACTATCAGGGCCAGCCATCATGGGAGCCGTATTGAAGTCTGTCTCCCTTAGATGGTAAAACAGACTAATTTCCCTCTGTTCAGTGCTGTGATAAGAGAAATGCCTCATCATGCTCTCAATACATTGGATGTAATGTATGGAATGGAAAGTGATCACTCTCAGTTCTTTGGCACATTTTTAAAAATTTGACTACAGGGACAGTATTTTCTCCTTTTGTCTTTCCTTTATTGCTGGCTGTATTCCTTTGTTGCATGCTGGAGGTCTCAAAGGTTACTTACCAGTTCACACCCCAGAGGCATCTCCCTGTTTCAATTTATTACAGCCACATCGCAGCATACTTCTGTCTCCTGTGCTTGTTGTACTCATCTCACGTCTATGAATATTCACTCCGTAAATTATTTTATTTGGTTTCATAGCTTTAAATACCATCTGTACATTGAATACTACCAAATTTATATTCCAAATAAAAATTCTTCTTTGTTTTTGGATATCCAGCAGCCTACTTAACATCTCCATCTAAGTCTCTCAAATGCCTCTGAAGGTTAAGTCTAAAAATGAACTCTTGGTCTTCCCCTAGAATCTGTCAATCCTTCCCTATTTCAATAAATAAGAAATCGCTTCTTTCAGATGTTCAGACCAAACCAAACCAAACCAAACAGAAACCTTTGTCTTATTCTTGAACTTTTCCTCTTTCTATCATAACTTGGAAATACTATGCTGGCTCTGTCTTCAAAACACATCTAAAATCTGACCACATCTTACTATTCCTACTGCAAAGACTGATGCAAGCTCTAAACATCTCTTGCTTGGACTCTTGTGGTACCTTTTAGGGAATTTCCTCATTTTCTGCCCTTAACCTATAGTCTCTTCTCAATGCAGCAGGAAATGATGGCTTTGTAATGCTCATCAGATCCTGCCAGTCCTTTGTTCAACCGGGCTTACAATTTAAGAGAAAGAGTCAAAATTCATAGAGTTTTGCCTGTATGAGTTTAAAAAATTTCATTCCCCTCGGTTTAGTATCATCTCTCCCTATTATTCTTTTCTTGACTCACTCTACTTTCGCAAAACTGGAAGAAAAACATTTCTGCTTTAGAGATTTTGCACTTGCTGTCTTTTCTACCTCGAATTCATTTCCCCAGATATCCACATGACCTGCTTCCACGTCTCTTTAAAATCCTTACTCAAATGGCACCTCCTCTCTGAAGCTCTTCCTGTCCACTCTGTCTAAATGAACAACCACCCCATTCGTCTCCCATCCTTGTCATATTGATATCCATAGCACGCATCCTTTGACAATCCATTTCTCTTGTTAATGTATTTCTGACTCCATTATGTTTTGACCTCTGAAAAGATACACATTTTTTGTAATTTTTTGAATTGCTAACATACGCAGAGTCTAGCTTCAGACATAAGTCAGTATTCGTTGAATAAATGAATGGACTAGGTCAATTGCATTGATTGATTTCAAATGTAAACCAACTGTGCATTTTGGGGGATCAATTCCACTTGGATATGATGCATTATCCTTTTTGAATATTGTTGTATTTGATTTGCTAACATTTTATTTAGAAGTTTCTCATCCAAGTTTGTGAAGAACTAGAACTCTCACACACTGTTCATGAGAATGGAAAATAGTAACAGCAGCTTTGGAAAACATCTGTCTTATAGCCTAGCCATTCTGCTCCCATGTATTAACCAAAAAAAAAAAAAAAAAAAAGAAAGCATAGGATGACACAAGTACTTGTACATAAATATTCATTACAGCTTTATTTTTAATTGTGAAAAATTGGAAACAACCCAAATGTTCATCAATTAGTGAATAGCTAAACAAATTCTGTTATATTCATGCAATGGAATATTACTCAGCAATAAAGATGAATGTATTATTGAAATGTGCTACAACTGGGTTACATTTTAAATATTATAATAATTCTAAGCTAAAGAAACCAGCCCCCCAAAATACATTCTGAATTATTCCATTTACATCAAATATTAGAAAATGTAACATAATCCATAGTGATATGGCGTAAATTTGTGGTTGCCTGGAGGCATAGTGGTGAAAGGGGTGCAAATTAATTTTTAACCATGATGGAAATGTTCATTGTCTGGACTTACAGTTGTGTGCACATATCAGAATGTATCAATTTACATACTTTAAATATGTGCATCTTACTGCATGTTAATCACATCTCAGTAAAGCTGTTTTTTAAAAAGGAAAGCAAAAGGTAATTTCTGCAGTACAATTGTATCATGTCCCAAACCACTGACTATCACTACCACTATCTACTCACGAATTTTTTGGTTTAGAGATGCATTCAAAATACCATAATTTTTATATTCCACATAAGTTATATCCTGCTTTTTACTTCAATTCAGCTATAATGATGGTTAGGAATATATATTAGCTAATTCAAAAATATGTCATTTTCTTGAAGTGGTCATTTAAAAATGATTAGAGTGAGTTAGAAACTTTCATGTTATCTCAGTATTAAATTCTTTTCTAGCTCACATTAGTGCAATATCTAAGCAGGAGCAGATAGGATAATAAAACCTTATTTATTGTAGCTGGCTTTTCCCACTACTTTATTAGCCCAGTGAAATGGATAAGTCTAGAATAATATTGAACCTGAATTGGCAGTAAGTATACGAACTACTGTTTAAAAAGCTCTTTGCCCGCATTTATGGATCATAGAAAATGCATACTTTCTGCTAGGATGTGTACGTACATGCACAGTGTGTGGAAGCGTGTGCAATAAATTAGTTTTAACCTATGATTTATCCCTCTCTCGTTACATGGTCAAGAATATTGTTAACAAAAAGCGCATCTAAAGGGCTCCCTTTTCTCCATTAGGAGGGACATTTCATGATGTCTTCCAATTTGTATGACAAGACTCAACCTCCAATTCTCCTTTGTCTGTGACTTCTAATTTTATTACTTGAGCACAAAATATAGTTTGGGAACAAAATGAAAATAGACATTGTAATAAGTGAAGTTTGCAGGGAAAAAATTCCACGAGCAAACAGATCTTTGGATGGAATCCAAAAATAATTTATCTGCTTCAAATGATCTTGGCTCAAGTGCTTTTAAGTCACAACGTTTGCACGCACAATTCACAATTGAATTAGGTTGGAATCAACCTAAGTGGCCATAAATTCCTGAGTGGGTAAAAAGTGAACATGTGGCATTTGTAAACAATGGGGGACGATTCAGCCACGAAAAAGAACAAAACCCTGTCATTCACAGCAAAGTGCACGGAGCTGGAGGACATCATGTTGTGTGAATAAGCCAGGAACAGAAAGTTGAATACCGCGTGTTCTCACTCTTATGTTGAAGCTAAAAAGTTGATGTCATAAAAGTACAGAGCAGAACAGAGGATACTAGAGGATAGAAGGGTGTGGGGAAGTGGGATAGGGAGAGATTTGCTAAAGGATACAGAATTCCAACTAGATAAGAGGAAGAAGTTCTAGTGTTCTATGGTCCTACAGGGTGATGACAGCTAACAATAATATGTAGTTTTAAATAGCTAACAGGAGGATATTGAATGTTCCCAACACAAAGGAACGATAAATGTTTTGAGATGACAGATAACCTAATTACCCTGATCTGATCATCGTATGTTATATGTATCAGAACATCACTGTATACTCCATAAATATGTACAATTATGTGTCAATTAAAAAGTAAAAATATTTTAAAAAGCCACACACAATCACATTGGATACTCTACTGATATATATGTATATACACATACACAGAAAAAATGATTTTTTACAAGGGTATAGATTATTTTCTGACAGCTTTCTGTAGTATTTAGACATTTTTCAATTATCATTTATGTTCTTTATTCTTTGTGGAAAAAATGTCCTTCCAAATGCTGCAGACACTGCCCAAACAATTGTCTAGCAAATACCACTATAAAACAGAACACAATATACAACCTTACAGAGTTCTGGCTTATGTAGCTATGCTAAAAATATATTCAGAGTGTGTGTTTGTTGTTCATTAGAAAAGTTAGTAAGTGGAGGTGCAGGAACCTAAGCAGGTGTATGTTCTTTCTTCCATTTCTCTTTCCATATTTAACCTTCAGCTTTATTCAGTCCTTAAAGAGAATGACATTGGTTACAAAAAAGTATTTCTTGGACTTCTGCTTCCTAGAAGATGGAGTAAACATATTTTTTCCTTTTTCTCTTGCTAAAAACCCTGAACATTATATAAAAAACAAACAGAAGGCAAAACTGAAAAGTGGAAGCAAGGCAGCAACTAGCTAAAGACCTCGGGCCGGTGGCGAGGGGAGAGGGACAAGCAGGTTGTCCTGGGGGAGCTTCCTGGGTATATCTTTAGCGACGTATATCCCAGACTTAGAGCCAAAGGAGCTGACAAAATAGAATTGCAATGCGCGCACACACAGAGCCCCAAATCCTGCTCTCTCTAAGCAAAGACCAGGTTAGGGGCAGCCTGGAAAGACAGAGAAGTTTTAAAATCCCTTTGCTGTAGCCAAACACCACAGAGAAACCTATGGCCCCACCTCATGGACAGAAGCAAAGGCTACATGGGGAGTCTAGATTGCCATCATTTCCAGACCTTAACA
>CAUYRT010051889.1:0-26218 GCA_963574885.1 Lepilemur ruficaudatus | reverse complement strand
AGCAACTGCCTCCAGGCGTAGTTCTCCCATCTTAAATGCACCAATTGTTCCATAGTATAGGCTTAAATAAGTAGATTAGTTGATAAGTAGTGGAATGTCTTTTGTCTCAAGATTGAGGAAGCAGAAAAGTTGTTCTTAAGAGGATAAACAGCCTCACAGATTCCAGAAAGCCCCACCCTAAGATCCCGGGCTGGGAGAAGTAGATAATGGAAAAAGATTACCTGCAGGCTTAACTAAACAAAGGTCTTGTGATAATGATAGCTAGAGGGAATGTGATATGTGGGCTTTCAGTTCTGTTTCTTCTATATAAATAAAGCCTCTAAATAAACACAGCATGGCAGTCTTCAGACTCCGTCCTCCCGTTCCCATCTGTGTTTTGTCTCTTTTTTCTTATCCTCACCCCCAACCCCAAGTGCCGCACGTTGCCGGCTGGCTCTGGCAGCAGACTTTTTGAATTTCACCTGGTTTTTTCCACTTAATGTCCTTTTTCGGTTCCGGTATCCTGAATCTATTTAGTCTCCTACAATCTGTGATAGTTCTCTGTCTTCCTTATTTTTCATGACCTTGACACTTTTGAAGAGTACTAATCAGTTATTTTGTAGAATGCTCTTCAACTTGGGTCTCTCTGATTTTTCTCATCATTAGACTCAGTTTATGCATTTCAGGGAATATTACTAGCATAGGAATGACATTGTGTCCTTGTCAGTACGTCAGGGTGATGTCAATATGTCTTATGACCAAGGATGTTAACCCTGATTACTTGGTTTAGATGGTGTCTGCCAGCTTTCTTCAGTGTAAATTTTCTGCTTTCCCCTTTGTTACTAATATTTTGTAGGGTGATACTTGGAGACTATGCAGATGTCCTCTGTCTTATCACACTGTCACTTACTACTCTTGGCATCCTTTGATGGAATGTGCAGTATTTATTGTTATGCTCTAGTGGTGATTTTCTGTCACCCTCTCATTTATTCATTGGAGTTTTTCTGTAAGGAAGACCTGCTCCTTCTCAAACCTTGAACACTTGCATTCATCGTACTTTTCTCCAGGTAATTTTCTGAGTGGCTGAAGGTGACTTAAAAAGAATGGAAATGTCTTTTAAATGCTGCAAGGATAGCAGCCTGCTGGATCACAAGAATGCTTTCTTCACCTACCATGGGACTGTACAAAATGCCTTGACCACGGTTCTGATTTGGATCTGTTGGATTGCCAAGCCCATCAGAGAATTTTGAAAATAGTTTTCATGGCCCAGGAGTCTTTTTGATACTGATTTTTTTCATTGCTTCTTTACAGATTTTATTTTATAGTAGAATATTATTGGACAGGTTTTGGGTTCACCTTTACTGTAAAGAGTTTAGATTTTTTTAATTAAAGCCTTTTTATTTTCTACCACTAGTGATTTAGGATATTATTCAGACCCCTTACTTGCTTATGTGTCTGCAATTGACCATCCCAGTGCTTGTCAGCATCTACACCAGAGGGTTAGAAGATCAGTGAATGAAATGAAATATATCTCTTTGGAATTTTATCAGACATACAGGCTCAAGATTAGAAAATGTGAGGAAGTTGACATCATTGGCTAAAAGGAATTTCTGTGATTATCTGTAGATTTCAGTTAGCCATACTCTTTGAACTTACCACAGATTATCAAAAAGCTGGCTGTCCTGCAAGGAGATAAGAGAGATAGGTTGCCATAAATTCTACCCAGTGATGATAATGATGTATCATTGATGCATAGCTTACTAGGATTGTGAGATCAAGATAGAATCATCAGCAGGGATGGTGGCCAAACTAACTATATTTAGAAAGATGAAAATTAAAATGCCCTCTGTATCCTGCATATAAAGCACTGAAAACTAACATGTGACCCTGAAAATCCTCTGCCTCTCACTCCAGGTTTTGCAGTTGAAGATGCTAACTGGGGTGTTAAGAACTAAAACTATTCTAGGACTTAACTAGAGTATGAGTAGTTAGGGAACAGGAATGGGAGTGATGCCTGTTTGCTTTCTTGAATTCTAAACTTGTTGTGTAGAAGGTAGATGGCAGCCTATTAGCAGCAGGTTAAGGCTCCTGAGTGACTGAAGCCTGTGCCCCTTCTGTTCACAGCCTTCTCATGCTCTTGCCTGTCAAGACTTTTCCAGCACTTTGAGGTCAAAGGGCGGTAGGCCAGGCTGATCAGATCATAGCGTAACTCTTGCCTCACTCACCTCGATTTATTCATAGATCCCAGTGCCCAGAGCTTCCCTTTAGAGCATCAGAAATTGGACAAATGACAACTTAAATAAGCCTCTAATCAGAAGGCATTTGCAACCATGGGGAAGTGTTCAAGCTTCCTTGTCATTGCGTGAGGCTCTGTCTTCCTGCCCCTTGTTTCCTCTTGTCACCACTCAGCAGACCCTGGAAAAATACAAGAATCCGTTCCTTGGTGTCCTGCTTTTGCTGAAAGAGCTTCTGCTGTCTCAGTCTCCACTCAACCCCAAACTCCTGCCAAGGGCTTCAGGGACAGGAGGACCGAAGGGCTGACTGGAGCGAAGAGGCCACTGGGTTCCACATGCAGCACCATCAGCCAGAGTTGTCAGCTGTCCAGAAGACTCTCCAGCCTGCTGCCAGTGAGCCCACACCTATGTGACAACAATAGCTGACACTTGCTCAGCACTTACTGCATACCCGGTACTAGTCTAAGAACTTTACTAACTCGATTAGTTTTAACATAGATACAATTATTATCCCCCTTAGAGGTGAGAGCATGGAGGCCTGGAGAGGTTAAGTAATTTGACCAAGGAAGCACAGCTAGTAAATGACAGGCCTAGGATTTGAACCCAATCACTCTGGCTCCAGAGTACATACTCTTAGACCGTATTGTCTCCTGCCTCTAATTAGCAGTACCCCCCCCACACACACACATACACACGGCACACTGCAGATGGCCAGGAGTGGCAGCTCAGCCCTCAGACATTAGAACGTTAGGTTCAGACACCACTTAGACTTCAGACTTCCATTAGCTTTGGGTAGAGGAGTAAGAACAAATGTTCAGCAAGAGAGCCTTTTCTTATTGCAAAATGTGTGCCACCTCTTTCTAGATTTAGTGGCAAGAACAGTACCCTGAATGTGGAGGTGGTGGTGGTGGCAATGAGATACAACAGCGCCCTGGTTCTGCCTTGCCCCTGCTCATGACAGATCTGAGAATGTCCGGCTTCAGTCATTCATTTAATGGGCCCCCTCAGCCAGCCCTGTCCTCCAGGAGTCTCCGCAAACCCTGCCTCTGTAGCAGCTGTTCCCTTGGAGTGGGGTGCGGTGACGCTCACCCCTCTGGCCATTCTCCCCACTCCTCTCTGGCTGGGTTCTCTGCCACGCCATAGAATAGATGGGTGTCTTTGCTCAAATGATCCTTGAGCCTTTGCTCAGATGGTCCCTGGCTCTTCATTATATTTGGGAAAGAAAATAATTTGCCTGTTGTCATTTTGTCTGTAATCTTAAGAAAACTAATGGTATAATCCAGGCTTTTTACCATGTTATTTGTCATGCAGTTACTCTTTTTTTCAAGTCCCTTCTGAAAACTCAGTTGTTCCACCAAATTTTGACATGGCCCTTGTGATTAGCTTTTGCCTACATAATTGACTCTCCCTGGTAGTTTTAATTGTATGTTCCAATCTTTTCTGCCCTTCCTGGAGATTATTGTTAGCACAGTTGGGGCAGGCAGGCTGTCACACAGGCTCTCCCCACCTCGAGTGGGGGCATTCCAGCAGAGTGTGTTACATGAGCCTGAAGCACATGATGTGAGAGCCTTGTGATGAAAGATATTGCAAAAACAGTGTGTACTGTTATCAAACCTGACTGCCTTGAAATCTTGCCTTCTGTGGTAGCAAAATAAGATTTTTATGGTGTCCTCTTTCTTCTGGTATCATTTTAACCAGCGGGAAAAAGTGAGTAGGCAGTAACCTTTAGAAAAAAGAAGGTAGGGGGAGAAAATGTCCCGGAGGCCTTGCTTTACCACTAAGTTGTGTTTGAAAGTGTGTGTGTTTTGAAAAACAGTCTTACTGCCATCATAATGAAGTTACATAGTGCCATTTCTACAGACTGCCAGAAAAGCCATTTCCTGTGGTTGATGGAAATCAGCAAACTGGAGCCATCTATTAGGAAGTGCTGATGAGACTCTGACTTGATTGAGATGAGCTACAAGATTGATTGATCGATTGTAACATTAGAGAGTTTCCAACAGCCCATTCAGTTTGGATCACGTGTGATCTCTGTCCACATGGCTTCGTAGCCCTCATCTTACCTGGTGCTGTTGTTTATCCTTGGGAGGGGTTTGAGTTGGTACGTCTTGACTGGTTCCTCTGTTGGTGTTTAACAAATACTCTGTATGTTGAGTGTCTTCAAAATATAGAAACAAACAACTCACGGAAGCATTTGAAAAGTGCATTTGAGAAACAAGCTGCCTTACCATGAATGGGAGTTTGTTTCCCTTCTGGTTGTCCTGGTCTTCTCCTGCATGGGCAAGAATAGCTTTGGGATGCTTCTCTTCCTTGGCACATGGGGGCTCACCTCCCCTGTGCTTGTACATTTATAAGGAAGTTCATCTCCTTGGAAAGTTCTGGAAAAAGGACTTCTACACTGTTGGCTTCTTGAGAACTGTCGATGTTTCTGTCTTCCTGGAAAGGGACGACTCTTGGCGTCATCTTTCTAGATAAACTCCTTGTGACGACTCCTGTAGCAGCAATTTTCTGTGTTTTTGCCTTTGTTTTGTTTTTCCCTGTAGATAGGAGTCATATGCTGACTAGAAACTTCCGTTATATAATAACTGAGATGGCCTCTTTGGAAAATTCCAGAACAGACCCCTTCATCTCTGTCCCTAGAGAGAAGCAGAAGCAGGTGATGCACTTTCCTGGCAAGCTGAGTACCTACCATTGTTGTACAATCTAAGCTTAGAAATCTATGCTATGTATGTTCATTTTCTTTGTTTCTACTCCTTTACTTCCTTTGATAAAGAAGAAACTTCCACATTAAAACTGATTTTGCTCTGAAGGGGCTAAGAAAAAGGCAACCTATTGTCCAGTAGAGGTCAGACAGAGCTCAACAACAGGACCATTGTGCTGCTGCAGTTCAGTTTGGGGGACAGGGGGAATGTTTATAAAAACAAAGTTTTGAAGCAGGGACAGTGAAAGGCTTTGTTTACCTGGCGCTCTAAACCTTAAGGTACTCATTTTGCCTGAAGAATAATGGAATGCAGAGTTGTAATTAGAAAAGGTTGATGTAATTGATGTGTTAACAATCTTTGTTTGAGGTTTTTCTCTCTGCACTTTAGGATAGTCAGGCAATTATTTTTGTAAAGCCAAAATCAGAACCATCGGTCCAAGGCTAAAACAGACCTCAGGAAACACTGTCTTTTGGCAGAGAAAGACAAAGATCCTTGTTCTCTAGGCCAGTGTGTCTATATGTGTAATGTTTTAAAGAACAATTTTGACATGAACTCTTAGAATGAACCACTATTACAGCGTCACATTTACAGAGGTGCAGTAGGATTTGTGCAAGCATTCTACTGCGAGCCTAAGATTTTCAAAGTGGAAATATGGTCATAAAGTGACTTGTTTACTGTGGCAGTGTCTCTCTCAATCTGGGGGTGAACATTTGTAGAAAATATTTAGAAACTTAATTACACTGCTTTGACTTTATGCCATTAGCATATGGAGCCATATATATATACACACACACACATACATACCCACACACACATACATATATACACACGTACATGAATATGACGTCTGTCTGGGAAGAATCCAGCCATGTAATATGTTCTCATATTAACAATGACTGAGTACTTTCCGGACAGACCTTATATGTGTGAAAACTTGGTGAATTGGATGTAACCTTTTCATTTTGTTATCAGGTTTAGAATTTAATTTTGAAAGTTGCAAGTTAAATTTCTTCTTCTTGCATCAATAAGATGTGTCTTTTATTTGCTTACTGACACGTGTGTTCTTATGTCATTTTAGTTGCTGAAAATGCTCTTACCATTCTTTCATCCTTTAACCTGCTGTGCTACATTCCCAAATGCTGCTAACGTGCTATGTATTTCTGTTGAAAATTTGCTCACTAGACTTTTTTTTTTTTTTTTTTGCGTTTTCCTTCCCAGAAAGTTAGAATATGAGTGACTCATTGGTATTAGTTGAAATCCCCACCTAATGGCAGCAGTATGTTCTCTTATTTCCATTATAGAAATGAGGTAAATATACGCTAAATGGATTAGAGCTGTCTGTCAGCTAACAGTAGGGTGTGCTGTACTGTGTTCCAGGGACTGAGGGAGCCCCAGGGTTTATACAAATAAATAGGGCAGAGCTTTTTTCTTGTTTTTAACTTCTCTCTCATTGGTTTAAGTCTTGCCAAAATTCCATATGTACACAATACAGTAGATAGTTGAAAGTATTTTTTTTAAGTAATGTTCTTTCAGCACTTGATTTCTTAACTTGACCCATAGAGAGAGCAACTCCAAAAGAAAAACTCACCCATTTGAGATTTCTTTTGTTTCCCACTGAGCGATACAGAAGAAATTCAGTGCTGGTTACAGGTCTTCTGGGCTCGTTTCAGAGTGGATTTTTTTTTTTTTAATAATTTCACCGTAAGTAATAGTCTATTAAATGAACCCTTGCTAGAGAAGAAACTACATCTAGATATGGAATTATCTTCTTGTCAGCAGTACGTTTTCATAATAGCAATGAAAAAAAATCTATTCTCACCAGCAGCTGAAACATACTAATACTGCAGAAATTCCTGTGAACTATGTGTTTTCTGCTTCCTTTTGTTTGTTTGTTTTCAGAGCAGATGGGCTTGTTTGCTTTTTGCTTAAACATTAATCAAAAATCAATTTATGGCTATGTAAGTGGCATTAGATAATTCTCGTTCTGACTACGGTAAATAATATCTATTTGTTCATGTTAGATAAGTCTGGGTGGTGGTGAAATGTAAAATAGAATTACATGAGATATGACATATGGCTATGTGTTTTATAAATTAATGCTTTTATGCACGTGGGAGGAGAAGTAATTTAACTTACTGACAAAAGGAAAAGCAAAGGAAATTCCAGAGAAAGAACAGGATACCAAGTCTAAATAAATTTGGAAGACGAAGAGAATATTGTAATTTAGTTCAATCTTTTTAACAAATCATCACAGTTTATATGTTGGAATAAGAACCGTAAGAAGAGGATACTCTATATCTTGAAGATTTTTCCATAGATGCTTTTATAGCTCTTCTTAGCACCCCCCAAAAAAGTATTTAAGGATTGGGTTGCGGGGGGGGGCATGTCATACAACTGAATACATTTTTTCCTAATCTAGCAGTTATGTCTACTTGTAAATAAATTGCTTGAGCTCGTTATGTTTGTGCAAATGTAACTGACATTTCCTTGAGATAAGGAAATCAAGTTTTGCTAATTAACTGTATTTGTATACATGTGTGTATATATATTTTGAGAGAAGGGAGATTTTATGATTGCAACAGTTTGAAATTTCTGGAGAAAATGAAAGATTATTGAAATTACCATAAATGTACCCTTTTTCATAGATTTAGATTTCTTAATTGCAAGAAATCTGTTTTTAAATCAATCAATGGGAACTTTTTATTTCTTCCCTAAGATTCATTTAGCCTTGAAAAGGCCAAAAGTTTAATGAAGCTTCTAAATGCCAATCTTTCCCTCCTTCTGTTAGAGAGTATGCTTCAACTATAAATACATTTGCATTGTTTAAAATATTAGTAATTGTACAGCCAGACCTCTGGGATAGCTGAAAACAGAGAAGTAAAGCTTGAAGACATCACCAGGCACCCTGGGTACCCTCTCCACACATGCTAGACCCACCAAGGGTTTCACAGGAGTGTTTTTGCCTTGTTAACGCTGGAAGGACCTGGGCAATACCTGACCCTTGGCAAATTCTTTTTGTACCCCGTATGTAGTAGGTGGTCAGTAGCACTGAGAGTAAGAAGAGGAAGAATAAATACGCTTGTGATACTTTATTCAGTGTGTGATATTAACAGAGTAGATACTCTGACATTCTCTGTGAATTGTGCCTCAGAATTTATTTTTCTTTTACCCTGGTTCAGGATCAGAAGTGGCGTGGTAACCTTTGAGGGGCTTTATATACATGCAATTTGGAAACTGAGTCCGTCTGTCTCTGTCTCTCGTCTCCCTTCCCCCCATCTCATATTCACTCTTCCCCTCCCCATCACTGTCCCTCACCTTTCCCTTCCCCCTCCCAGCCGCGGCTGTCAGTTGAGATGAGCCTGTGCAGCACTCTGTTTGCAGTTGATTGGCAACTTTCTCTTCTCCCTCTACTACCGCATCTGAATCATCACTTGCTTCCATCAATTTTCTGAATGCCTCACCTAGTGATCCTGGTGGGGAAATTACAGTGATTAGTGCTCCAACTCTGATTTGCCCATAAGTGTTCCAAAGTAGTATTTTTAAAAACTCGTCTAAGATATTCTCTTTTCTCATAGTAGATACAGTGAATATTAAACCTGCCCTAATTGACTAAAAGTTTTGCACTATAAAATTGAATTGGCATCTTTACAAAATAAAAGGTTAGAGGTATGAGCTTGATTTGTAGGCTCAACATTTGTAACAACACTCTTGGCTTGCCTTGCCGTATTGTATTTTGCTGCATTGTCATATGACTCCTGCCAATGCTGTTTCCATTTAACCTTTGTTTTTCTAGAAGAGGTATTAATAATTTTTCTAGGGAGTTTATGACATCAGCCAAAGGAAAGACACCTTCTTTGACTATATATACATTTCTCCCTACCACCTCATTGACGTTAATATCAAAGTTTGTTCTTTCAAATGGCTTATAAAAATTTTAAATTACACCAGTTGCATAAGCCATGCATAAAAAGCAGACTCCTACATATGCTGACAGTGCATTTGTACTTTGTGGTGTTTAGAAATTTTAACATCTTCCATTAATTTTTTGGTGCATCTGCTAGCTGCTGCTCTGATGAAGTTATCAAAGGCATCGTTGGATGCATTGATGCTTTCCTGGGCAGGGACCAGGGTGAAGGCATAAACAGTGTGGCCTTATTAAATTGGGAAATGATATAAATGGATTAGTAGAGAATTTAAGGGCAACATAGCCAAACATAATTAGTTTTTACTTTTGGGCCTATAACTTGAACTACACTGGGAGGAATTTAGGTACAGGAAAAATTAAGATCTATTCCTGGTAGTGCCAATGAAAAATTGGGTGACTTTGGGCTGGTCTGTTGGTCCCTTTCTTTCATCATACCACAAGGCGGTGATACCAGAGGATATCAGGATACACTGGATACCAGAGGCAGTGTCCAGTCACTGGGCTTCTCAGGGGCCCCTATGTGGATGACACAGTGGAGAAGGGAGCAGTACTGCTGGACTCAGGGACCCAGTTCAGCCAGAGCAGTACTGTTTCTCTTATGCTGCCTTAAAAAAGGCATTGGATGCCTGTTTGAAAGTTAGTAGATAACCCCTCTGTCCACCCAGGATTAATGTTAAGTTAAATAAATCAATGCAATCAAGGGAAATTATGCAAATAACTTCTTGAGATATTTTTAAACAAATGTGTGAATGCCCTGTTTTAGGCTTGGCATAAATGGGATATAGCCTTGACCCAGGGATATAGTATTAATACATGGCTGCCAATTATTATGTATCCCCTCATAAGACAAAGGCAGGATGGTGTACTGTTAACAGAGGGGCATCACAGGGTAGGTACGGAAGTGTCCAGAGATGCCATGCCAGTCCAAACTCTCACCAGCTCCTTGACCCTGCGCTGGTAAACTAAGAGTATTGGACAACATACCATCAGGAAAGGAAAAAGCTTTGGAACCAAATAGGCCTGCCTGCATTTGAATTGGGTTCCTCCCACGTATTTGCATCAGGTCTTCCTTGTCTGTGAAATGGAAATGATCATTTCTACCCCCCAGGATGAAATGTGAGGAGTAAATTCAACCAGACCAGCTATGTAAGTGTCCAGCATTGAGGAAATGCTCGTTTATAACCATGAAAGGTTGGAAAACTTCTCAAATTTGATGAAGCTGAACTTTGAGGTACATTTTAGTTGGTTTGTGTGATTTGAGACCTTTCGACTTCTGGTTCCAGAATTGTCTGGTCCTCCATTATGTGGGAATTTTTGTTCCCTCCTTCTGCTCCCCACCCCAAAATTTGCCAAACATCTTCATTGCAGTTTTGAGTTTTTTATGAGATGCTCTGAGATGAAGTTAGGGCTGTAAAAGGCTTACTGAGGATAACTCCAATGAAAGGACAAGAGGAAGAAGAAGATGATCATGGGCTTGGAGAGCTGTCTGACCAGGATTCTGATTGGACAGAGGCTCTGCCAGCCTTCAGGGAGCTCAGAGCAAAGCATGCTCATTTGAGGAGCCCTTTATTGGGTGGATATAGCCAGGCCTTGGGACCATGGTCGTGCTCAGTTACTGGCTAGGGACTGCCCTAGAAGAGTGTGACCTAGACCAAAAGCTGAAGTGGACCCTAGAAGAACTGGCAGCTGGAGGCTATCAACTAGTGACACTGCAGCAGACAGCAAGTCCTTTCTGAAAAGGAGTCCTAGCTGGGCATCCCTGTGCTCTGATGTTTCAAGTTGGAACCTTGAGGTTTGAAAAGTGCATGTTTTGGGTGAGAGTGTGATTATTCTTAAAGGGACATATCTTTCAAGCATATGGCTAAGGAAGAGGAAGCTTGTTTTTGACTTGTAAAATACCAGCAGAGCCTTGCAGTGATCACAACTTATGTGAAATGTAGCCCATCACCCAGAGTTTACATGTTCACACTAACGTGCCAGTCTCTTTATGGTTTTTATAGCTGGTTTAGATATATGCATTGCTAATATAGTCAGCCTAGCCAAGATATTACCATCCTCCTCAAGCATTCACTAAGGCATGAAGTCAGTTTCCCATAATTGGTAGATCAGTCCTTATTTCTTTCCCTGCTTATTTCCCCTCACCTCTTTGGATCTGTTGTGTTGGAAGCTTAAGGAACATCATCCTATCTTTGCCAGAATCCTGCCTTGGCCATACCAACATTATGCCTCACAGCATTTGACTTGTTCGTTAATGTCAACTTGGAATGCTTGATCTCAACCTTTATTTATGGTTAAGAATATCACCCTTTGATTTTTTTCCCCATCCTATTGTGTCCTTCTAAAGGCATAGAATAGGAAATCTTGTGCTAGAAATACACAAATTTGTGTGTATGTGTATTTGTGTGTATTGATATAAACTTATAATATGCAGATAACTTGTTAGAAGATACTATAGAAGAAAATATTCTATATCCAATGAAAACAAAAAAAGAAAACACCTGAAACTTACCAAGAAAACTTAACCATACTATTAAAAGATACAAAAGACAACTTGAATAAATGGAAAGACATATTTATTAGACAGGAATGATAATCATTAACAAGGTGTCAGTTCTCCCTAAGTTAGTTTATAAATTTAACGTAATCCAAATTCAACAAATTTTTTTCTTTTAATTAGACTCATTCTGAAGTTATCATTATATAAAAAACAAAATTCTAAACATAAGCAATGAGTCCTTACCAGATAGTAAAATATTCCATGTAGTCTAAAAAATTAGTTAGGTACAAAGGACATAGAGACAGAGACCAATGGAAGAGAATAGAAAGTCCAAATATAGATGTAAGTAGTTATGGAAATTCACTTATTTGGTAAAGTTAGCATATCAAATTAGTGTGGGATAAAGATGGACTCTTCACTGACTGGCATTGGGGCATGTGTAACCTCTGGAAAAGAAATAAAGTTGGGTCTACGTGTTATACCATATACCAGCTTAAACTCTAAATGAATCTAAGGTGAAAATGTAAACAACAAAACTATAAAAGTCCTAGAAAAACACACAGGGAGTTCCTTTTTATAACCTTGGAGTGAGGGATGCCTTTCTAGTTTTAACTCAAAATCCAGAAACCAGAAAAAAAAACATTCATAAAAATTGAATTGAAAACAACAGCAATAACAAAACTTCTACATGGCTAAAAATCATAAGCAAAGACAGACCCCAAACTGAGAAACATTAGCAACCTCTATCACAAAGAGCTAATCTCCCTAGTTTAGAAAACAAAGCAAAGCAGAGCTTCTAGAAATTGATAAAAAAGGCTAATAATTCAGTAGGCTTTGGGATGAGGTATTGAACTTCACAGATGAAGTTCAATAGTTCACAGATGAAGAAATACAAATAGCTATTAAGCATAGGAAAAAATGTTTAATCTCACTTATACAAGACATGCAAATTAAAACTACACCAAGATACCGTTTTTTCACTTCTCATACTGGAAAGAATCCAAAATGTTTGCTAATACACTCTTTGGAAAACAGCGCCACGTGGCTCGAAGGACTACCAAATGGCATCACATCTATAGAGGGGAATTTGGCAATATCTCTCAAGTTATAAATAAACACACCCTTTGACTCGGCAGTTTTGGAGGGGCATTTACCTCAGAGATACACACATGTGAAATGACAATTGTGCAGAGTCATTCATTGTAGTGTTGTTCAAAATGGCAAAAGATGGAAACAACCCAAAATTCCACTGGTGAAGGAATAAATAAGGCAGGGACTCCCAAACTTGTTTTCTCATTATAGTCACCTGGGAATCTTTTTTGTTTTTAATGTCAAAGATCAGGTCATACATACCCCAGACCAATTAAAGCAATCACTGGAAGATGGGGCACAGTTTTTATTTTTTCATTTTTATTTATTATTTATTTTTGAGACAGAGTCTCGCTCTGTCACCCCAAGTAGAGTGCAGTGGTGTCATCACAGCTGACTGCAACCTCCAACTCCTGGGCTCAAGTGATCCTCCTGCCTCAGCCTCCCCAGTAGCTGGGACTACAGGTGTGTGCCACCATGCTCAGCTAATTTTTCTTTTTCTTTTTCTTTTTTGTAGAGACAGGGTCTCGCTCTTGCTCAGGCTGGTCTTGAACTCCTTAGCTCAAGCAATCCTCCCGCCTCAGCCTCCCAGAGTGCTAGGATTACAGGCCTGAGCCACTGTGCCTAGCCAGTTTTTGTATTTTTTATTCTAATATACAGACAAGTTTGGGAACCCCTGAATTAGGGTTTATCCATGCAGTGGAATATCATGTCACTGTTAAAGTAGAATGAAGACTTCTTTTTCCTTTGCCAATATAGACAGAATCCCAAGGTATATTAAGTTTTTTTTTTTTTTAAAAAAAGGACTAAAAGCCAAGTAGAGAAAGGAAGATTCTGTGCTGTGTCCTAAATATATATTTATTAAGTTTTTTTAACCATGTAAAGTTACTACTTACACCCAAAAAATTTCTGTTATAAAACAGGTATCTATAACAACAGGCTTAAAACAGAGCTAGTGTTTATTATTGAAGGTACTAATTTTGTCAATAATAATTCACCCTTTTCCACCATAAATCTGTGCCCATTTGGGAGTATCTCTGGGATGATGCACATAACATGTTACACTGGGGTACAAGCAGAGGCCATGGCTTCCAGCTGGGGTACCCCAGGATTCTCAGGATGCCTGGAACTCCTTGGATCAAATGAGGCAGTTAGAGCTTAGTCCTGTCTTCCTGAGGACTAGTATGTTTCTGTGTGTGTCAGACTGAGGGTACTTAATGAAGCAACCTTTCCTAAACATCACATCTTCCTTTTGTCTAGACGTGCTCCTGAGCAACCTGTTCTCTGTTGTCCTTAATGGTACCTAAAGTCGATTTGGAACATTTAGTAAGGGGCAGGCATTCCTCTTAGCTATCCTGGAGATGTGGTGAATACAACAGATGGAAAGTTTCTGTCCTTACTGCAGCTGGTATGCCATTTGGAGAAGACAGACTATGGGCAAGTAAATGAATAATCAGATAAGAAGGATAGTAGTTAAATTTCATGAAGAAAATTAATTAGGTCTGTGTGATAGTGGTTGGCAGGTGGGCGTGGTGATGGGGGTGACATTTGAGCTGAGACCTGAAGGGTGAGAAGGAGCCAGTGGGCTGCTAGGCATGGAGGAGGCCTTCTGGCTGAGAGAGCAGGGAAGGACTCTGTGGCGGAGACAAGCTGTAAACACCTCTGCCTCCGTGTTCCGGGAGACTGGAATGTATTGGTTCTGCAGACAGCTGGGGGGCACCACCTTGTAAATATGCCTTTCTGTCCTTGGCTCTTCCAGCAAACCATGCCAGCTGTGGTTCTGTAGGTATGTCCTGGCAAGAGAGGAGAGGATGCGAGGAGGGCTCTCAGAGATGCTCTAGGGAGACGGGGGAGTCAGGTGGAGCTTTATGGCAAGTATGCCAAGGGAGGAAGTGATTTTTAGGCAAAATAGGAATTGCCAAGTAGAGAAGGCAGAAAAAGGCATACCTGGCACAGGAAACAGCATACATAAGAGTAACTGCTCATGTGTAGGGAACCACTGAGAGATGAGCAAGGCCTGAGCACTTGGAGGGGACTGTGGTTAACATGTTAGCAAGGACCCAGGTTGGGGTCATTGACTAGGGTGTGTTGGAGGAGATGAGAACTGAATGCTGCAAGCGTTTGGCAAGTCTTCAGTGAGTGCTTATTGTAGACCTGTTTTCAGTGGATACATAAATCGGAATATAACACCATCCCTGCAAGCAGAGTCTGAAATACAGTGTTGAAAGGGCCATCAAGCGACATTACCATAGTGCTACCAAAACAGGTTTCAGAGCAGTTTTGCAGGCAGTAGGGTGGCTGGAGCAAGGGAAGCTGTGGAAAACAGTGGCCTCTCCTGGGCAGGCAGGGGTAAGGCCTAGAAAGCAGAAAGAGCAATCTGAATGTTGGTTTGTGTGTGGCCCATCCAGGGAGCTGGGACGGGAACTGACTGACTGGAGGGATGGGTGCCTGGATGCATGCTAGGGGGCTGCTTGCATGGGGGCTGGGGCCAGGCTGGCAGGACCAAGAGGTCCACCTCCATTCTCCAGGCAGCGGAGGCTTTTTACTGCTGTGGTGACTCCAGCGGCTGAGCTTTCCTGGGACTCCTTGGGGGCAGGCTTAATTGGAGCAGGCAGATACCAGAGGCTGGAGGAGAATTCTGGCCAGGGGTGGCAAAGAGGACCCCCAGGTGGCCAGTGTGTGTTGTTTCCTGCAAGGAGCCCTTTGTACTTTTTCTTTATGTTTTAAGTTTGGACAGGCTGATGTCTGGCCCGGAGTGACAGTTAGGCTTATTATCAGAGTGTAGAGTCAACGGGCACATAAATCAAGTGGAGATCCCTCTTGGGTCCAGCCTCCTGATTCCTTTTCCTGCTTTCCCTGTCCTGGAGGTGTGGGTTGGTGTGGAGCTCTCCAGAGCTCAGGAAGAATCTCTGGAATCTCTCAGGAGGGTGCTTTGTGTATACCTGAGGTGATTAAGCATCTGGAGGCAGCTCCAGCTGTACCTGACTTGGGGAAGAGTGCCTCCATGCTGGAAGCTGCGAGGTTTCCCATGGTTAGGGTCCTGTGAGGATGGTGAGGCCCCAAGGAGGACTGGATGGTGATTCAAGTCAAACCAGATGGGTAATTATCATTGAATATGGTATCCTGAGTGCACTACACCCTGTATGGAACAGGCAAGTTAACCTGCTTATTTCTTGTCAAATGAGCCTAGTACCATCATCTCAGTTTCTTTTTATATATGCTTCCGAACTTAGGCACCTCTGAGTGAGATCACAGCTCCAGAAACTTGCAAGGAAAAGGTCTAACAGGGCGTCTGGTTCACTCATATGCCATTAATGGCGTATTGTGTGAGTAAGGCAACAATTTTTAGTACAGGGATTTAAAACAACTTCTGAAAAGACAGAACTAAAGAATTAATTTAAAAGGGACAGAGGGGGGAGGCAAGAAGGAGGGGAAACTAAATTGGCTGTCATTCCCTTTGGTGAGTTTTTAAAACCAAAGATGAAGAAGAGGAATCGAATTATGGAAACAAAACCTTTGCGGTTTTCCACAGAACAAAAATGATGTAAAGCTGCAAGTCAGCAGTTCCAGCGAGGGGCTCCAAAGGACACCCACTCGTGCTTGCTTTCTTGCGCGCCCCTTCTCCCGCCATCCCCCCTCCGAGGCGGCTGGGGTTCCTTTTGTCTGCTGTGTCCCCCCCCCACCCCGCCCTGGGCGAGGAAGCGGGAGCTGCCATCCCGCACCCTCCCCGCCGCCCCTGGACCAAGGTTGTTTACTACTTTCTACTCCGAATAACACGCCAATCACCAGGGCCCGCCTTCCCCGCCGGCCAATCGGCGCGTTGGGAAATTCCACCTTTCCGCGGGGCCCGGGCGGCGACTGGCTGGCCCGCTTGTCAGTCAAGCGGGCATCCCGCAAGGATGCAGCAGGAGTATTAGGGACGCGATCACCAGAGCAGAGGAGGAGTAACCTTCCCCGTAAACAAGATGTGGGCCCCCCCCCCAAGAAAGCAGGGGGATGGGGGAGCCGAAGCACAACCCAACCCTGGGCCCCACCGGAGCGGGCTGAGCGCAGAGTCGGGGAATCCCTCCCCCCGCCTCCCGCGCTCACTGCAGTTGTAAACACGTTTCCCTCCATGTCTGTTTTCCCTTCTCTCTAACCGTGGCCATTACGGGCCGCTGTTTACAAAAATCTTGCAGGGCTGTGACATCCCCTCGCCCTTATCGTGCATCCCCGTCGCCTCCCTGGCCTTGTTCTGGCTTTTTTCTTTTTCTCCTCCTGGTAAGCGCAGAGTGAAGGAGGCTGGGTTGTGCTCAGGTTTGTTTTGCTTTTATTGCTCTCCATGTGGGACTAGTCATGCTTTATCAACATACACCATTTTCTACGGATGTCGTCCATCCTTCCCTTTGAAATTACTTGGGTGGGCAGACTGATTTCGATTAGTACCACTGCAACCGAAACAGGCGCAGATCTGGAAGGATTGGGTGGGTTTTTTTGTTGGTGCTGCTGCTGGTTTGGGGCGCATCAAATGCTATTTTAATTTTACGGTTTCTTCCAAGATTGGTCTTAAATCCTTTCCCCATTCATAGGTTTGAGGTATGTTCCCCCTCCTTAAAAAAAAAAAAAAAAGAAGGCAGTATTGTGTTGAACCAAATGTTTTTCTACCTTCTTCTGTGATCTGAATCAGGTTTCCCATTTCCAGCAGCACAATGTGGTTGTATTCAGTGTGATAGGGGCGTAGTGGACATGAATTATTTGCCATAGGGCTGACTGGAAGATGCGGAGCGGATTTTGCGTGGCCCGGAGCAGCTCCAGTGTCTGAGACTTCTCTGTTACACAGGCTCCAAGCAGGAAGCGCAGGCAAAATGGCAAAATGCAGCATGTGGCATTCAGTTTAAAAAAAAAGCCCTTTCTCTAGAAGCTGCTGTTCCAGATGATAACCAGTCTTGTTTAGTTTTTTTGTTTTAAAAGAGAGGGAAAATAATCTATAAAGATGGCTTGTTTGGGATATTTTGTGAAAAGCCTTGTCAACACAAAAGGGATGATTTTGAGGCTCTGGTTTGCTGAATGGAGAATAGACCTGTCTCCTGGGATCTTGAATCAAATTTTGGTTTGCAGGAATTGCGGGTCATACTGTGAAGCTGCGGCCATGGGAAAGGGATGAAGCCTGCAGCCCTTTCAGCCCCTGGGGCCTCTGCACTTTTCCAGTGATGGGGCACTTGGGAGGATGTATGGGAAATGAACGGGGTGCGGGGGGGGGGGTACATTGCAAATATAAGTGTCAGGCATGGCTTGTGACTACAATTTGCAAGAGCGGCTTCCAGACCTACTCAAACTCTAGGAAAACTATTTCAAGTTAGCCATTACATCTGATTTGGCGCTCTTTCTTTTTTCTCTTCTAGTTGTCTATTTGTACATTCTCCCCACACAAGGAATATGTTTCCAAAATTATCAAATTAATGTGTATCATGGTTTTATTGGTAGAATATGTTCAGATTTGCTTCATAACTTGTGAGGAATTGTCCTCGTGTCATGTGGTGACTGCAGGTTAAGGAGAGGGCCAGAGCTGCGACAGAGTTCTGCCTCAGGGCCACGATGTTCCTGGCATCATTACACCACCTTGGGAAGTTGCAACTGGGCAAATGATTGAAGGCAGAAAGATCCTGTAATGATACGTGGCTGGCTTTTGTCCCTTATTAACTGTCTCACCTGGGCCAAGTGATTTCACCTCTATGGGCCACAGTGTCCCCTGCCTGAGATGAGAACGGTGATGTCTGTACAGGGTTGTAGGACTGAGTGAATACCTTAGCTAGTGTGCCTGCCACTCTGCTGGGCCCACAGAGGTACCTGAGGCCGGCACTTCCTCTTTTCTCTCAGGTAAATTATCTTCTCTGTTCATTCTTCTGTTGCCCTTCATGTGAGCCTCCTGGTTATTCAGGGTGGCGTGGCGAACTCATCTTTTGCTGGGTTTCTGCATCACCTCCTTTCTGGCCAGGTCAGCCTGTTAATTTTCCCATGCCAACAGCCTCTTAAGTGCCAGTAAGTCACGTCTGAACAACCAAAGCATGTTTCCCTGCTGGCGAATGCCAGAGCAGGCGGGTCTGGGAGCCAAGCAGATTTCTCCTGTTCAAATAAGTGGGGGAAACAGGAGAGCCCTGGCTGCTTTGCTCTTAGCGACTTGAGACAAGTTTTGAATCACTCCAAGTGAATCTTCCAAAATCACTAGTGTTTTGGTCCCCCCTTTCCCACATGAGGTAGTGCAAGTGCCTGGCCTGGCTTTGAGTTCTGGGTGATCTGACTTTAGCCTGCTTTGCTTCCATTCCCCAGTTCTAGAACAGCCTCCCAGGTGGCAAGCCACCCTATCTTCTAGAACCAACTTCAAGCAGCCCTATACTGTCTCCTTGCCCCTTTGTCTAATCAGTCTTGGGTCACTGATGCTGTCTTTTGATGTGTGCTTCCATGGTCTTCTAATCATCTTTTCTTCCCTAGGCGGGGTGGTGGTGGCTTTCTGTGTGTCTCCGATCAAGGTGAAGGCAGTCTCATTTAATGGCACCCAGGGCTGTGGAGCCTGGCAGAACTGCATGTCTGACTCCACTTCATCACTCTCAGCATGGTGTGGGTGCCTCAGACATGGGACTGACCCTCCCCAACCTCATGTTTCTTAATCTGGAGACAGGGGTGATAATACCTTTTCCTTGGGGGGGAGCTGTGAGGATTAACTGTACCTGGCTCCAAGTTTTGCGCCTTGCAGGCACTCAGGAAGTTATCATAAACCTTATAAGCCTTGTTTTTTATCATCCATAGATGGAGAGGTTATCTACTCTATAGGATTACCAAGAGAATAACTGAGAGTTATGTAAAGTAAGTTGCTAGGGACTCAGTGTTCACTTACCTTTCCCTCATAAGGACAGATGCCCTTTATTATACTTTTGTACTCCCCACTTGGCACACCCTTGATAAATATTGATTCAACAAAAAATTAGTTCTTCCTATGTATACATTTAGGACCTAATGCTTTGTTAATAGTGATTTTTATGAAAATGAATGCTTATAGGTTAAAATTTTGGACACCCTATTCTGTGAGAATTCAGCCAAACAGGAAAATCTGAGTGCCTTGAAGGTAAAGTTGTCTGACCTATACCTGCGTCAAACAAGTCCTTGCTAAATCATTGTTGTGTGTTTTAAAAATAGTGAGATTACTGGATTGATGTTCTGAATAGGGAGAAAAATGATAATGTGTGAAATGTTGCCAGCTCATCTCAGTGCCATGCAGATGGTCAGTTTGCAGAAGCAGGCCAGTCCCTGAAGCAGGATGGCTATGAAAGCTGTGACATTGTGGCCAGAGCATGAAGCTGCTGTGTAGTGGGCAGGGTCACAGTGATTTCTCGCTGTCATTGTTTAGAGGGAGGTGGGTTGTGCTGCGCTCTGCCCAATTCTGTAGAAGGGGCCTTGCCCAAGGCTGGGTAGCCCTAAGCCATTAGGACTGTTGAGTCTTACTCAGCAAACTTACTTGGGATGCCTGCAGGGCAGGTGCTCAGCTAAGCTCTGGGCTACAAAGATGCAGAACTGTGCCCCTCCTTGAAGGAGAACTACTGGAGCCTTCCTGACCAAGCAGGAATTGTCCAACCAGGCAATATGACAGGCATGATCCATAGTCTTCCCCAGGGGAGCTTGCCCAACCATGCATCTGAAGTCTTGCGTCTTGGGCATGCTACTTAATTTCCCCTAAGCCTTGGTTTCCTCTTCCTTGTAGCAGAGAGAAGATCAGAATGAGGGGCAGGTGAAATAGCATATGTAAAATGCTTAGCATTAGGCTTGGCTTTTAACTGTGCAATAAATGTTAGCTCTTATATTGCTTACATTACTTATATCCACAGATGCCTTTTGGAAGAAGCCATTGCTGAGCGGAAGATATTGAAGTGTAGCATGCATTCTTGCATGAATCAGTCTGCTGAGTTATTTTAAGTTTGCATTTGAAAATAAAGGGTGGGTTGCTATCCAAATATAAAGAATTGGATCCAGGCTCTAAAAGGATGTTTGCTGTTCTTTAGCAAAATACCATTCTTCTTAAGTTTCATTCAATCATTCAACAAAAATCTAAGCATCTGTTTTGTCCCAGGCACTGTGTTTGTAATGGGTGTGCAGCAGCAAACAGAACACTTGCTTTCTGCTCACATAAAACTGACTGGTGGTCAGGAAATGAAGGCAATCAAGAAATGTAAATGTGATGGGCGCAGAGGGGAAAGCCTTTGGTATACCAGCTATGTTTTTAATATTTAAATGTTAGTTTGGGAACATCTTTCCATCTAAAACTAATGATTTACCCTTTCTCCTGCAAATAGCTCCTTTTTCTGTAGGCAACAGGAATCCTGTTCAAGTTTTGGGTAAGAGGTTCTGTTTTTAGGAAAGAGGCATTTTACAATTGAATGTATAACTTGAGATGATGCAAAGGAGAGAGTATATAAGTATATATTGAGTTTGTGTCTTGGCTTGTGCACTGAAGTTGCTTAGGGAAAGCACTTATGTATAAGTGGAAAGATGTTATGTTAAAGAAGCTACTGTAAAGTGACCCCATAATAAAGGTAAACTATTTTGTGTACATCTTTAAAAATAAATGTGTAGGCTGATGCCACGGCACTCTAGCCCAGGCAACAGAGTGAGACTCTGTCTCAAAAATAAATAAATAAATAAATGAATGAATGAATGAATGAATGAATGAATGTGAATACCCAAAGTTCACGATTCTGTTCTTCCATCTGGACTAGCACTGTCCTACAGAAGTTTCCACCATGGTGGAATGTTCTCGATCTGCCCTGTATAATACGGGAGTCACTAGCCACCTGTGGCTGTGGAACAATTGAAATGTGGCTAGTGCTACTGGGGAACTTTGGATTTTGGATTTTATTTAATTTAAATTTGAATTGCCACACATGGCTAGTGACTACTAGACAGTACAGATCTAGAGATTAGATCACAAGATTAACAAAATTCTTTCCTCCTAAAATATGTGTTTATTTTGATAAGGGTAACTAAGACCTGTATGTACCATTTGTCCTATTTAATGGTCATAAAGGAGGTGGGTAGATGTTTAAAAATGTAACACAAACAATTAGACCAGCTATCTCATTGCACGCATTTTCTGAAGCTGTTGATGGTGATTATTGGCAAGTACTAAGTATAATACTTACAATGATCTAAGAACCATAAGACAAGCAAGTTGTCTTCTGTAACTGAGAACTAGTAGGTTAAAGTGTTAAAGAAAATAGTTGAGAGAAAACAACCAAGGAAGTCTTAATGGTTCCATCAAGTGGCTGTTGATTCATGGATATTCAGAAGCTTGTGAGGCTGGGAAAATAAACTAGATTTTTAAAATTTTGAAGCAAAATTGAAACTCTCATTTGAGTTTAAAATTTTAATTGAGTTGATTTTCATTTCTTCTTTTGGTTCATTTCTGTGGTTTTTTCCTCCTCTGCCTTGTTGTTTCATCAGATTTGGAGAATAAAGCATGCTAGTCAGTTTCAATTTTATTTAAAATCATTTTGTCTTCATTCCTTCTAATCTAGCACAGACCTGTGATCTATTGGGATCAGAGTGCTCTGGAGAAACGTTGAAATATAAAACCATTTTCATGAAAACATTTCCAGTTATATTTAATTTTTCTTCTCAATAGAAAAATATTTCCAACTTAATCCTCCCTCTCCCCTCTTGAAATGAATTGCATGCTTTAGAAATAACATCAGTCCACGCAAGTACACAAGGACAATCTCAGCCATTTAATGGAGATATAAAGGCTCAGAAAACTCTGGGCTTTGGAGGCACAGACTCTGCCTTTCAGGATGCTAATAACGTGGGCAAGGCTCTCACCGGGGCTCTTGGTTCACCATTGAGCAGCACAGCGCTGAGTTCAGGGCCTGCCAGGGAGAAACCTCTCACTACATATCATCATCATCATCTTCCTTATCAACCCCCAAGTTTTATTTCTGAACACCTTATAAATATCTGCCAACGCTAGTTGATGTTGAAACTTCCTCTTTCCAAACTTCATCTGACAGCTGGGACCAGCTATGCTGGAAGGTGTTTGAACATGCCATGGAGTAGCTCACACTTTTTATTAAAGGAGAAAGTAAGCAAGCCCCTCTCAGTGGCAGAATTCTACCATCACTGTACCCTTTGATTTTGTTGTGGTTGCTCTTAGAACTTTATTCAGCTCATTAGGGAGCCCAGCCTCAGGGGAAGGTGAGATTCTCTTTTACAGAAAAAGTAAAAAGTCATGATGAGAAAAAAAAATGTCCAACATAGAACTTCACTGGGCTCTCATTCTAGTTACAAAGCTCATTTGTATCTTAGTCCATGTAAAAATTCAGTATGTCTACCTGTTTAATAATAAACAATGTATTATTTAGTTTTTACAACAGCTTCTGAAGTAGGTTCTACCAACATTGTTTTAGTGATGAGCAAATGGAAGCCTGGAAAAATAAATTGCCCACAACCACATATGTGGTAGGTGGTAAAGACAAGATCTAAACTAAGAAACATACCTGTTTTTTAAATGTATGCTTTTCATTTGCTCTGCTGCATCTAAATCTTTGCACTCAAACATGTGAGAAAATTTTCTGTTGTGTGATTTTTTCCTCAAAAAAGAACCCATTAAACGATGAAATTTTCCATTTTGTAAGCTTTTTCCTTGAGAGGAAAGAAACTCTTGGGTTTGTAAAACAGTAAGAAAATGAAAGGTAACTTTATTACATCTGGAGTTTCTGATTAAATTATGATTTTTGTGATCTTCTGAGTTTTTCACTGTCAGGATATCTAGAATTTTTCTTTGTAGAAGTTGAGTCACTTTT
Organism: Lepilemur ruficaudatus; assembly: GCA_963574885.1. NCBI lineage: Eukaryota > Metazoa > Chordata > Mammalia > Primates > Lepilemuridae > Lepilemur > Lepilemur ruficaudatus. The sequence continues at coordinate 2,969 of CAUYRT010051889.1, read as the reverse complement.
AGAAACAGACATCACATTCGTAAATATATGATTAGATTGATTCAGTTATAGGATGTCATAGCCTAAATATAAGAAAGTACGTACATTAGAATTAATTTCCTCAATAAAGAGAAAGAGCTGGCAAATTCAGGAATTGTATTTCTGTTGGCTTTTTGTATTGTTATATTTTTATGCAGGCAAAGCTGCATGCCTTGGTTCTTGGTCACCTGACCACATGGGTACAGGTTCCTGAAGTATTGACTAATCCTCAACTCCGAACTGTATGATCAAAGACTTCTGAAATGTCACAGTGTTTCTGAACTCTACGCCAGATTCAGCTGCTCATATCCAAAAATAAGTCGGAAGTTCCTTTGGACTCAGTGGGCAGCACTGAGTACAAAAGTCCAAACACTTGTACAAACTGTCTTAGTGGAAATTTGGATCTTTGGTATCTCAGCTCCTTGGTAGATTGTGACTTCCGTGAGAACAGGAGCCTGGTCTCTTGATAAGTCTCTCCAATGTGCTCAGTAAATATTTGTCAAATGGAAGGATGGGACCAGACAATGAAATACAGTAAAGCCTTGGGGAGAACTGAGACTACTGCACCTGTTTTTGTGCACTACCATGCTGGAAATATTTCCAACATATATTCTGTACTTCTTTCCTCCTTACTCTAGTGAATATAATTTAATAATTTCTGGCCAACTTGGGGACATCAGTGAGCATAAATTGTTATATTATGCATAACACAGTGATACCCTCAAGGCTGATGGGGAGGATGTTTGCCCTCTACTGAAGATTTCTTGTGCTTATTGTGTTCTTACGGTCTGGTTTTATCGTTTTTATGTCTCTATTTCTGTTTAATAGACTTATTGCAGTAAGAAGAGAAAGCTGTTTCTATCAGCTCCTCTGTAGGTGATTATTTGCTGCATCCTTGTTGCTGTGGGTGCTTTGAGAACAGATTTCTAAGCTTGTTATAACACTAGAATTGTGTGTTAGGAGTAAAGAGGCAGTAAGTGAAACCTAGCTTCTTCCTGGCACTTGGCTATACCCCAGAAATGTATATTTGCTAGATAGTTGAGCTTTGGAAAGGTGAGGTATCAGTTTGTGAGAAGTTTTTTCCTTCACGTGATCATTTTTTTCTTTTACTTCTCTTCTTCCATCCATGTCTCTGTCTCTCTTTATGCATCTGTCTGTTTCTCTCTTATAATATGGTAGTTGCTAGAGTAATTAAAATGAATGTAACTCATTTGCCCACATTGACGACCCACTCAAAAAAACCATCTTAAAAATGAAGTTGAAATTTCCCACTGCTGTATCCTGGACAAGCCCTAGTGCACCTAGCTCAGTGACATAGTATTTTGGAAGGGTTCCCTTGTACCTTGCTGTCAGATAAATATACCTGAAGGGGCTTTCTTATGCAGTTATGGGTCCTCCCCCCCCTCCTGCTATTAGTTTTCCCCTCCTGGTCTTCCTCCTTGGGCTCATGTCAACCCTGGTAGAGAAGCCCCTCATTATACCCTCAGCATGCAGTGCTTGTGCACCTAGGGTTGACTCCCCCCCACTATACCCTTGCCCAGTTAAGAGACCCCCTACGGCCACACTCAAAGTCCCCAGGTTAAGGGTGCCTTCTGGCGAACATCAGCCTTCCACCCTTCACTCCACTAGACATCTTTTAGTTGTTGCAGTTTTTGCAAACAAACCTTATTTTGAGAAGGCAACATGGTGTAACAGAGCTTAGATCCTGGGGTGAGGCCAACCTGAGTTGATGTCCCGCCTTCACCACCCCTGAGCTCTGACTCTGGACAAGTCAGACAAGTCTCTTTGCCTTAGTCTCCTGTCTGTGACAAGGAGCTTATATGGATTTAATCCGAGAGGCCTAGCACAGCTCCTGGTACAAGGTAGGGGCTTAATCCATAATATGACCTTTCCATAATATTCCATAATAGATGGAATACATGTACATAAAAGGATTTTGGACATTACTTGACAGTAGGATTCTTATCTTCTGTTGCATACCCCATGATGCTGGAAACACCAAAGTAAAAAATGGTAGCTTTTCACATTCATTTTTGGCCTCAATTTTTTGTTATTCCCCAATGAGGATCATTTCATTTGAGGCCAATCTCTGGAAGAAAGTAGATCAAGCTTTTCAGATGAGATTTTAGTGAAACCCTGACAAACTCTTTTTATTGCCTTCGCTACCACATAGTGGTGGATCAGGAAACTGTAGGGCTTGTGATGCTGGGAAATTGCTGCTAATGCAGTAAGGATTCTTGCTGTTGAAACAATTTGGTCTGTTTTATGCATAACATGCAGAGAGCAGAGGCATATATTACCTGTAGCAGATGATAGAACAGAGTATATGTGCAAATTAGACAAATACTGTTCTCAGTACATTTGAAGCAAAAAAGAGTTGTTGAAAGGACCCAGGAGAGTCATACATAGTTTTTTGTTGTATATTTTTTTGACTGTTTCTATTTACATCCCTCAACCATCTCACTTCCCTGTTCTCCACTCCACTGGAAGACTAATCTAAGATAAATTAAATGTTAGGCAATATGTCAGAACTGAAAGGACCTCACCTGGGATGCCCAGTTCTCTGTGAGCCTGAGGAAACTCTGGCAACAGCATTTCTCTGCAAATCATCTGTAAAAATAAGAGGTTTGCCTTATCTCTAAAATTAGGGATTTACCTTATTTATGAAACTCTTGTCAGTGACACCATCTTGGGGGCCAAGATTTTTAGTAACTCTAGTTCAGGTGGGAGGAACAAAAAGTTAAATGTATCATTCAGGGTGGGATTTTTTTTTTTTTTTTTTTTTTTTTTGAGACAAAGTCTCACTCTGCTGCCCGGGCTAGAGTGAGTGCCGTGGCGTCAGCCTAGCTCACAGCAACCTCAAACTCCTGGGCTCAAGCAATCCTTCTGCCTCAGCCTCCCAAGTAGCTGGGACTACAGGCATGTGCCATCATGCCCGGCTAATTTTTTCT
>CAUYRT010051888.1:0-23777 GCA_963574885.1 Lepilemur ruficaudatus | reverse complement strand
CCCGACACCCAATAAATGTTGTTCCTCTGTGTCCACTTAGGTGTTGATCAGCTAATACCAATTTTGTCAATGATATCCTAAGAAAGCTGTTTTTTAAAAAGTGGTCAGTACTGACAATGATACAATAAAACCACCACTTTCAGGTCCCATGTTGGAGGTGATGAAAAGTAATTTGGTAACACATTCATGCACTTCAAACCAAATATAGAAAATTCATTATGCACTTTGATCCCAAAGAGACCCAGCACTGGGGTTCAGGATGACTGACTAGATGCAGCTACTACGTGCCTCCTCCACGGAGAGGACCCAAAATAGCAAGTAGATATTCATACTTTGCATAGAGCAGCTAAGAGAGAGTGCTGGGATTCAACAGAGAAGCAACAGGAAGCACTGAAAGCAAAGTGCTTTCAGAGGGAGGCGGGGCAACCTGCTCAGCTGGAGTTGGCTGGGAACTGGGAGACGCACCCAGATGCAGGCAAAGGGCCAGAGCCCTCCCTGGCTCCACATTCCCCCGGGGACTGTTACAATTCTAGTTCAGGGAGAACCCTGTGGCCTACGCGGGCCTTGAGACTAGAGACTAACACAGGGAGATGCCCAGAGACTGCTCAGAGACATTGCCCGGAGAAGGAGCTCTTGCTGAGTCCTGCAGGCTTCTGAGTAGCTGCAGCTTGGCATCGTTCTGAGAGCTAAGACCCCAAAGAATTGTGTCCTGCCCCAGGGCCTACTCCACTGCTGCTGTGCCAGCTAAGGAGAGAGAAGGGAGGCTGGGCACTTTCATGCACTGTAAGGACAAATCCCATTGCCACTGCTTCAGGCGGCTATGTGACCACAGCACAAGCAAACAGCACTGCACACAGCTATCCATGTGAGCAGCTCCCCTGAGAGGGTGGCCCCACCCTCCCTGGTCACAGGTTCACAGCAGGGCCCATTCTGAAAGTTCAGACTTCAAAGATCCACATCCTCTCCTGAGGTCAGGGTTGACACTGATGCCAAGGAGGGAGAGGAGAGGCCTGGCATTTTCCTTCCCCATTAGAACAAATCTCACCAGTGCTGCTGCATGCTACTGTGGGACCAAGGCACAAAGAAAGTATGTATCCCATGGATAGCTCTCTATGCTGCTCCCACTGAGAGTAGCCTGACCCTCTGCAGGGGCAAGCCCATAGCACAGCCAGCACTTTGCCAGCAGCCTAGAAACTGCACCCATCTACCTTACATCTATCACAGCCAGAACCTAAATATACTACCAGAGAGCCTAAGGACAAGTCCACCAACCCAGTCTCATCCCCCTATACTCGAGCATGCCATCCGGGGACCTGGAAATCTCTCAGCTCCATCCACCACCACTGACACCCAGGGTCTTAGGTGGGGCCAAAACAACCTGTTGCTACCACCACAGCAGGAAACCATCCACATGCACCACTGGCAGGAAAAGTGACTGGCTTGCCCAACTTGTCACAGCCACTGCCAACACCAGCACAGGTTGCCTGGATTCCAGTGGGTTTCTCCACCACCACTACTGCCATTGCCCACATCACACCAACTTCCCAGGGGCCTGAGAACCTGCTCACACAACTGGCCCACCACTCCCACTACTGGCTTCTGAGCAAGCTGCCTAGAGGCCAAGATTTGGGCTGCCCAGACTTAATAACACCAGTGTCAGCATATGTCACCCTGAGGCCCACATACAGGCACACTCATAATACCAATCCTCCTAAAATTGTTCCAAAAAATTAAAGAAGAAGGAATTCTCCCTAACTTATACTATGAGGCCAGCATTACCCTGATACTAAAACCAGATAAGGATACAACAGCAAAAACTACAGGCCAATATCCCTGATGAACACAGATGCAAAAATCCTCAACAAGATACCACAATAGAATGGGATTTATACCAGGGATGCAAGGATGGTTCAACATACACAAATCAATAAACATGACACATCACATCAACAGAATGAAAGACAAAAACCCTATGATCATCTTAATGGATGCAGAAAAAGCATTTGGTAAAATTCAACAGCCCATGCATGATAAGAATTCTCAAAAACAAGGCATAGAAGGAATATTACTCAAAATAATAAAGGTCATATATGGCCATAGGTAACATCATACTGAATGGGGAAAAGTTAAAAGCTTTTCTTCAAAGAACTGGAATAAGACATGGATGCTCACTTTTACAACACAGGACTGGAAGTCCTAGTCAGAACAAACAGGCAAGAAAAAGAAATATAAGGCATCCAATTGGACTAGAGGAAGTCAAAATTATCTCTGTTTGCTGATGATACAATTTTGTGCCTAGAAAAATCTAAATACTGCCAAAAAACTCTTATATTTGATAAATGAATTCAGTAAAGTTTTAGGATACAAAATCAATGTACAAAAATAAGTAGCATTTTTATATACTAATAACAATCTAGTCTAGAAAGAAATCAAGAAGGTGATCTCATTTACAATAGCTAAAAAAAAAAAAAAATACCTAGGTATAAATTTAACTAAGGAAGTGAAAGATCTCTACAAGGAAAACTACAAAACATGAGAGCAATTGTAGGTGATTCAGACAAATCGGCAAACATCCCAGGCTCATGGATCAGAAGAATTAATATCATTAAAATGACCACATTGCCAAAGCAATCTACAGATTCAATGCAATCTCTATCAAAATACCAACATCATTCTTCATGTAATTAGATAAAATAATCGTAAAATTCTTATGGAACCAAAGCTGGAGGGATCACATTACCTAGCTTCAAAATATATTACAAGACTAAACTAACCAAAACAGCATAGTATTGGTATAAGAATAGACAAAACAATGGAACAGAATAGAGGACCCGGAAATAAAGCCACATATTTATAGCCAACTGATCTTCAGCAAAACCAACAAGAACTTACATTGGGGAAAAGACACTTTCTTCAAAATATGGTGCTGGGAAAATTTGATATCCACACATGAAAGAATGAAACTGGACCCCTGTCTCTCACTATACAAAAAATCAACTCAAAATGGATTAAATACTTAAACACAAGACTCAAACATATAAAAATACTAGAATAAAATCTAAGAAAAACTCTCCTGGACATTGGTCTGTGCAAAGAATATATGACTAACACCTCAAAAGCACAGGCAATGGAAATAAAAATAGACAAATGTGACTTAATTAAACTAAAAAGCTACTGCACAGTGAAAGAAATAATAAACAGAGTGAAGAGACAACCTGTTGAATGGAAGAAAATATTTGCAAACTATTCATCTGACAAGGGACTAATATCCAGCATATACAAGAAACTCAAACAACTCAGTAGGAATAAAACAAACCTATTAAAATGCAGACAAGGAACATGCATAGACATTTCTCAAAAGAAGACATACAAACAGCCAACAGGTATATGAAAAACTGCTCAACATCACTGATCATCAGAGAAATGAAAATTGAAACCACAATGAGATATCACCTTACCCCAGTCAGAATGGCTATTATTAAAAAGACAAAAATAACAGATACTGGCAAGGATGCAGCAAAAAGTAGATTCCCATACACTGTTGGTGGGAGTGTAAACTAGTACAGCTATTACAGAAAGCAGTGTGGAGATTTCTCAAAAAACTAAAAATAGAATTACCATTCCACCCAGCAATCCCACTAGTGGGTATCTACCCAAAGAAAAAGAAATGAATATATCAAAGGTGTACCTACACTCACATGTGTATTACAGCACTATGCACAATAGCAAATACATGGAATTAACCTAAGTGTCCATCCATAGGTGAATAGATAAAGAAATGGTGGTGTACATATGCAATGGAAAACTATTCAGCCATTAGAAATAATGAAATAATGTCATTTTCAGCAACACAAATGGAACTAGAGGTTATTATCTTAAGTGAAATAAGCCAAGCACAAAAAGACAAATATCATATGTTCTCCCATATATGTAGGAGCTAGAAAATTTGAACACATGGAGGTAGAGAGTGGAAAAGTAGGTAACAGAGATAAGGAAGAGTGAGTGGGAGGATAGGGGAGCATAACGGGAAGTGGGTTCAAGCATATGGACATGCAGTAAGATATAAGGAATAAATTCAATGTTTGATAGCAGAGTAAGATGACTGTACTTAACAAAACCGTATTGTACTCAGGTGATGGATACCTTGAGTATCCTGACTGCATTGCTGTGTATTGCAAACATGTAACAAAATGTCTCATGTACCCCGTAAATTTGCACAAACAGAAAAAATAAAAATAGATTCCCCCCAAATCATTATCCACAAAGGTGTACATTGCAGGGTTTGCTTATAAGCTAGAAAAAATAGACAAAATCAAAGCATTCCACCAAACTAGATGAATGGTTAATTATATTATGATGAATCCATTTGATGGAATCTTGTGTAGCAATATTAACAATATTAACAAAAGGATACTTATGTCAAATTTTGAAAATAGCATGTTTATTATATACACAGTAAGACTTTGATATTATATAAATAAGACTAGACTAATCACATATCAAAGTGTTAACACTGATTGTCTTAACTCTTGGTGTTAGTATTACAGGTAATCCTACTCTTTCTTTTTTTTAAATTCTTTTCTACCAAGAGTATACGTTACTCTTATAACTAGAGGTTAAAAAAATAGAAAAAAATAAAAGAAAGAATATGCATTGAGCAATCAGGGTCCAAAATGTGGATTTAAGAATCATATAGCAGCAGAATTCATGAGTAGTCACTAAACTCCACAGAGAGATTATATTGTCTCTCTTAATATTCTTGATGTATAGATTTCATACAATAAACTAAAACATTTTAATAATTCAGTCATATGTTTATCAAAAGTCAATTACAGCCTTAGGCTTATGTCATTTGGGGATGTTCAATAGAATACATATAGTTTTTAAAATGGATTTGATAAAGATAAAATTTGACATTCGTGTGCATTTTCTTTTCTAAAGAAAGTATGTCATGCTCAATTTTAATTTCAAGAAAATATAGAACAAATCTACAAAAGGCAAAAATACTGAAGATTTGTTTGCCCTAAGATATGTTTTGCTCACTATAATTGGATTGTCAGAATGTGTCTGACATATGCTAATGAAAAAGTGAGAAAGCCAAAATATGGTTTATTTGGTTACATTAGTCCTTTTTATACTCAAACCAGCAACATTTATTTAGCTCCTACTTAGATGCTAGGAATGAAAAATTATAAAACAACACCACCCAGGCCCTTAAGTAACAGATGAAAACCACTGACAGAAAGCCCTGAATCACGCGTTCCAGTGAGTAGTGGAATAACGTTGGAAATTTGAGAAATGCCGTTATGCGAGGCCCATGGATTTATGAGAGACTTCACAAAGGAGGTAACATTTTGACATCAGTCTTGAGAGCAAGGCAGTAGTAAAGAAGATACTTTCAGATAAACTCACTGGATATTGCCGGATTATTCTTCAAAGTTGTGATGTCAGTTTACATTTTAATCAGTCAGGAATAGGAGTCGCATTGTTCCCCATGCTGGCCAACTCTTGACATGGTCAGACTTTTAATCTGCATTTGTAACATTGGTCGTCTTTTCCTATATTAATTTGACAATATACGTCTTCTCTCCTATGGATTTCCTGTTAATATCTTCCATCCAGTTTCTCTTGAGTTGTTTATCTTTTTCTTATTGATTTGGAGGAGTTCTTTATGTATTCTGAGTGCTAATTCCTTGCCAGGAGGGAGACTTCTCTCCCTTCTTAAAGTCAGACTGCCTGAAACCCACACTTACTAACAGCGTGTGCGTAAGCAGGTTACTCAGCCTCTCTAGCGGCAGTATTCTCAGCAGTAAAATTGGGGTGAAAGAGTTGTAAAGATTAAGTGAAGTATTACAATACAGAGAGCACTTGGAACTGCGTTTGGCACCTGGTGAGCCCTAATTAAATGCAGCTGTTGCCGTTACTAATATTATTGCGACCTCCCGCACAGGTGGATTACTGTCTAATCTACCCTTTTGCTAAGAGCACTGTGCTCTGGGAGTCCTGGCTTTAAGCAGAAGTCTTAATTCCAACTCCCTGCTTGGTGCGGACTTGTCTCCAGTCCTCACGTCATGTATTACTGAGAATCTCAGGAAAGAAGAACGCCTTCAGGAGACCCGATGGGCCCATCACCTGACCTGCCTGCCTTTCCTGCTTCCTCTTTCTTTCTGGCCCGCTCTTCCTTAACGGATGAGTATGAAGAGATATCTGTTATATTTTTTGCAACATTTCTCAGTCTTTAAAAAATTTTTGAGAGAAATTGTTTCTAAACTATTCAGTATGTCATACTGATGGATCTAGCAGTCTTTGTCCATTGTTCTCTTGTAGTGTGATATTTCTTTTACTTATTTATAAGAATTCATTTCATTATTAAGCATATGAAATATTTTCTCTCATATTACAGATATGCTTTATTATGTAACAAAATTTAATACTCAAACCTAGCAATTTTTACTTTCTACTTTCTGTTTTTGGAAAAACACTTAGAAAGCTCTCTCTTTCCCCAAGATTACATAAAAATTATTTATATTATTTATATTTCCTTCCTAAACATTTATGATACTAAATGTCATTTAGAATCAATTTTGGCATGTGAAGTCTATTAGGGAATCTAACAATTTTCTTCCCAAATCTTTAGCCAGTGGTCACAACACCTCTGATTGAGTCATCATTCTTTCCTTAATAGATGAAGCCCTTGATATTGGAATTTCCATTAGCTCAGCTGCCAGCTGCACTTTGCACTTCTTCTGTAGGGCGTGGCCAACAGTCAGGAGCACCTGTCTGCTCTTTCCCACACCCAAATAGCAGAGGATTTGCGCTGTTCCCTACAAGACAGATATTCATATTGGCAGAAAGAAGAGGGAAAAAATGGCATTTTTAATTCTTTGTACAAGCATTCCCAAACTACTTTGACTTGAAATACCCAAATAATTGGGAGAAAGGAAGGAAGGATTATTCTGAAGGTGTCTAGAAATAAATATAAATAAGAGATTTTCATGAGATTGCTGGGAGGCCCATTGTTATTGGTGGGAAGCAGTCAAGGTTTCATTCCTCTCATTAGAACTGTTATGTCTCAGCGTACAAATCCTAGTCCTGGCACGCGCTGAGCGTGTAAAATTAGACAATTTATTTAACCTACCTTCATTAATGCAGCAGATACTTTTGAGCAACTGTCACATGCAGGCTATTTATTGGCCTGTGAAGTTAATCATAACCTGCATGAGACAGGTGTGTGCCAGAGCCCTGGCTGGGCACTCACTGCCCACCTAACTCTTAAATTGGATTAAACACAGTAACAATTCAGAAATAAAATAGGCTTGGCCTTCTATACATGTCCTTGACATTTTAGTGACACCCAAGAATTCCTTTCTTGAAGAGGATTAGCATTCTATATGGTAAAACATTTTAATTAAAAATATTGTGTTTATTTTGTGAAGTCTGCTCTTCCCCTGCAAGGTTTAATCCACTCAACATGTCTAATTTTCTTTTGAGTTTTTCTTTAACCTCAGCCTTTCAAAATTTCTGAGTGGAATATTATTAATCTTAGAGATTCATGGCCTGCCCCTGATATTTTGCAGTCTTTGGTATGAAATCTTTCATTTAGGAAACTGCAAATGGAGGTGAGAACCTAAAGTATTACTTAGGAACGTTAATTACGAAGCATAATTATAAACACAAATGTCTACGTTGGCAATAATTTTACAACTTCTAATTGTACCAGAAGCCTCCAACTGGCTGTACTTGTAACATCCTATGGTTGAGTTCATTTAAATGGACTGCAAAAGAGTGAGCCCTAAGAAGAATTCTATTTAGAGTAGTCTTGTAATTAAGGTCCTTGTGCTGGGTTACAACTCTGAGGCAGCGGTGAACTGAGTAATATTAGTCTCGGTCCCCCAGGCGAGATTCGTTTTTCTTCTTCTGTTGCAGATCCGGCCGACGGTCTGCAATAGGCTTTCAGGCTTCGTGGATCATGGGTGGTGTCCAGCCACGGGGGCAGGTGCCCTCCTGGGGGTCCCGTGTGGGGAGAGCCCCGGCCTTCCCCGTGTCCTGTCTGTTTCTGTGGTGCGCAGCGTCTGGGTTTAAGCTGTGGCTCTGGCGTTCTCTCTGTGTGCGACCTGTGGGCGTGCAGCGTGACTCTGTCCTCCGTCAGATGGGGACACGGCGGGGAGTCGTGAGCACCGGGGAGGACATAGGTAAGGGAGCTTCCGGCCGAGCAGGAGCTCAGCGAACGGTGACCCGCGTCGCTGTCACTTCATGTCGCCGTGTGCGGCATTTATGTATCCGAGGGTTCGTACTGAGCACTGCTACGCTGCAGGCTCTGAGTTAGGAACTGAGGACACACCCATGAGTAGCGCAGTGTCCGCCCTCGGCGAGCTTGTGTTCGGGGAGCAGAGAGTCAGGGAAACACGAAATGGCTGAGGTGCTGAGGCCTCTGCAGCACACGGCGGACCGTGCAGCCCAGTCTCGGAGAGCTGCCAGCAAGAACTTTCGAGAAGCCCATGGCCCTGATTTTGAAGGGGAGGCAAGAGCCTGGCCTGGGAACGAGGGGAAGAACCTTCTTAGCAGAGGCGGTGGCGCATCCACAGGCCCTGGGGAGAGGCCAGAGGCATTCGTGGGCTCCGCAAAGACCTGGGCACGTGGGAGAGCGGAGCTGGACCCTGCAGCACAGGCTGAAGACTCTTGACATAGGCGGGATGTGAACTTTTCAGTAACCGATTTTACGGAGGGGAATAGCAGTCCAAAGAGCAGCCGAGTGGTTCTACGGGTGATGGGGGAAACTGGGATTTTCTGCCATATATACACTTTAATGTATACACATTTTCCAGACCTAGCTACAGAGAACATAGCATTTTTTAAAATGAGATGGGAATGAGAGATGATAAACAGGAAGCAAAACTATTAATAAGAGGTTTGAAAGACAGCAGGCCAAATCAAAGAGAACAGAAAGAGAGCAAACCACAGCCTCTGAGGATAAATTCTGATATAACTCAGGCTCTGACTTGCACACTGGAAATAGCAGTTTTTCTAAGAGCACGCTACCCTTTCCAATTCATATGACAAACTGTCTTCATTGTATTTGATTCTTGATGGAATTTGATTCCATTATATGATCTTGTTTGTGGGTTTTGGGCTTCAGCTGCAGAAAGCATCCGATTATTCACACAAGAAAATATAGAAAAGTTACGCTGATGAGATTTTGTTACAACTTTTTGCACAAGGTAATTAAATTCCAGCCTAATGTGCCAAGACAGAACAGTATAATATACATTTTGGCATTTGTTTAGCCCAAGGAAATTCATTCATCCAAGAAGTCCACTGATAGTGTACCCATTTAATGTAATTACCCTATTATGCATAAAATAATGTGTTTAAAGAGAGTTAGGAAGCTTGCTTTATTCACTGCAGTAAGTTGTAAATGAAATGAAATAATCCTGGCTATAATATTAAAAATATTGAAAGCGTTTTGTACTCAGTCTGCTATACCTGAATAAAGGCAAAATTTTCAGAATGACATCAAAATATTGTAAGCATTTATTTAGAAGTAAGAATCTTAGGAAGTTTTTATTTAAAAAGTCACTTGGTTGATCTATATAACACACTCTAGGCCTATCTAGTTGACAGCAAAGTAATGTTTGTGGAAGTGTGTTGTATATAAGCATGATAGTTTGGCAATCTTCTGACCAGATAGTCAGAAGTTACAATTGTAACTAGTGATAGTTACAATTTTCTGACCATCACAGCGTTTGTTTGTTGCTAAAGTTTCCCATACAAAAGTTTCTTGATTGGCTGTCAGTAAGACTTATCTGTTTGTCTTTAAAGCCTTCCTTTCATCTGACCTTTAAAAAGTTTAGTAATGTCATATTTACAAATGGGAGGTGAAGCAGAATTCTTTGACCCAAACAAGAGTGTCATTTTAACAATGTCTTTTCTAACTGAAAAAAAAGACAGAAATGATTAAGAAGAGCAGCAACCATATTTTAATTATCTTGGTGTTGCCCACAGTGCCTTGATCATAATCTGTGCTCAAAAAATAGTCATTGAATTGATAAGCAAATTCAGTAAAGTTTCAGGATACAAAATCAATATACAAAAATCAGTAGCATTTCTATATGCCAATAGCAAACAATCTAAAAAAGAAACCAGGAAAGGAATCACATTTACAATAGCTACAAATAAAATAAAATACCTAGGAATAAATTTAACCAAAGATGTGAAAGATCTCTACAATGAAAACTATAAAACATTGATAAAAGAAGTTGAAGAGGACAAAAAAAAAAAGGAAAGATATTCCATGTTTATGGATTGGAAGAATCAATGTCCATACTACCCAAAGCAATCTTCAGATTCAGTGCAATCCCTACCAAAATGCCAGTGACATTCTTCATGGAAATAGGAAAAAAAAATCTTAAAATTTATATGGAACCACAAAAGACCCAAAATAGCTAAAGCCATTCTGAGCAAAAAGAACAAAACTGGAGGAATCATATTACCTGACTTCAAATTGTATTACAGAGCTATAGTAACCAAAACAGCAACCAAAACTGGCCTAAAAACAGACAAATAGACCAATGGAGCAGAGTAGAGAACCCAGAAATAAATCCACACATCTACAGTGAACTCATTTTCAACAAAGGTGCCAAGAAAATACATTAGGGAAAGAACAGCGTATTTGTAAATGGTGCTGGGAAAACTGGATATCCATGTGCAGAAAAATGAAACTAGCCCTATCTCTCACCATATACAAAAATCAAATAAACATGGATTAAAGACTTAAATCTAGCCTGAAACTACTAAAAGAAAACTGTGGGGAACTGCTCCAGGACATTGGTCTGGGCAATGCTGTCTTAAGTGCAAAAGCATAGGCAACCAAAGCAGAAATGGACACATGGGATCACATCAAGTTCTGCACAGCAAAGGAAGCAATCAACAAAGTAAACAGACAACCCACAGAATGGGAGAAATTATTTGCAAACTACCCATGTGACAAGGGATTATTAACTAGAATATATGCGGAGCTCCAACAACTTGATAGGAAAAAATAAAATAATAAGATGAAAAAATGGGCAAAGGATCTGAATAGACATTTCTCAAAAGAGGGCATACAAATGGCCAACAGGTGTATGAGAAATTGTTCAACACTATTGGCCATCAGGGAAATGCAAATCAAAACTACAATGAGATATCATCTCACCCCAGTTAAAATGGCTTTTATCCAAAAGACAGATAATAATGAATGCCAGGGAGGATGTGGAGAGTGGGGAACCGTCATACACTGTTGGTGGAAATGTAAATTAGTACAGCCACTATGAAAAATAGCATGGAGGTTGCTCAAAAATCTAAAAATTGAATTACCATATGATCCAGCAGTCCCATAGCTAAGTGTATGTTCCAAAGAAAGAAAATCAGTATATTGAAGAGATACCACACTCTCACGTTTACTGCAGCGCTATTCACAATAGCCAAGATTTGGAATCAACCTGACCCAAGCGTCCATCCTAAGTGATGAATGGATAAAGAAAATGTGGAGATAGAGAGTAGAATGACGGTTACCAGTGGCTGGGAAGGGTAGTGGGAAGAGGGGGATAAAGTGAGGATGGTTAACAGGTGCAAAAGTATAGTTAATTAAAAGGAATAATATTTGATAGCAAAACAAAGTGACTGTCATCAATGATAAGTTATTGTATATTTTAAAATAACTGAGAGAGCAGACTGGAATGTTACAAAGAAATGATAAATGCTTGAGGTGATGGACACCCCAATACTCTGATTTGATTATTACACATTTTATACCTGAATCAAAATATGACATGTAGCCCATGAATATATACAACTATTATGTACCCATAATAGTTAAAAATAAAACATTTAAAAAATAGTAATTGAATAAATGAATGAATCCATTAATCAGCTAGTTGATGAAAGAAACGTCGTTACATTTTACAAAATAATTTGGTTAAGTAGTTGGCAGAAGTTCTATTTATTGACAAATGAATAAATAAGAATATTACTGTAGATCATCAAGAGATTGTAAACGGCTACTTGTTTCCTTGTAATCAGACTCTATTCATTAGGCAGCCTGCCCAGCAAGGACTATCAGAGAAACTGGGATCCTCAATAGCAGGGACCATAACCCGGAGGCCTAAAGGCGGGATCCAGCCCCCAGACGTGTTTGATAAGCCCAAGCAATTATTTTTTAAGACATTTAAAAATTGAGAATGTTCATTCCCAGATTTATGGCTTCTTTTGACAACTGCAAGATCTGGCAATACTGGACCCATATTCCTGCATGTCAGTAAACCGTCTGCAGTTAAGTAACACCTACGCCTTGTAGGTGCAATGTACTCCCCAGTTTTCTCCATTGTCACCAGTTGCTACTAACTCCAGTGTGGTAGCATAATGCCAATTGATGTTAATTATCTTGTTTTCTTTATTATTTTTCTTAAAGTAGAGAAATACTTCTACAGCCCCAGATTGCCTGAGTGAGCACATGTTGCCAGAAAAATAGAAGAGAGAAAATTTTTGTGCTGTAGTAGTGAATAATCATCTCTTGTTTATTAATACACAAATGAATAATTTCTATAGAGAAAAAATAACATACAGCCTGCTTCAATAATTCTCTTTAGTTGCATAATTCCTGTAAGCACTTGAACTTTAAACCCTTGCTTTACAAATATTAATGAGGAAGAGAAGAGAGAATTGAGTTCAAGCCAGCTCTACAAAAAATAGAAAAATTAGCTGGGCATGGTGGTGTTTGCCTGGAGTCCCAGCTACCTGGGAGGCTGAGGCAGGAGGATCGCTTGAGCCCAGGAGTTTGAGGTTGCTGTGAGCTAGGCTGACGCCACGGCACTCTAGCCCGGACAACAGAGCAGGACTGTATCTCCAACAAACAAACAAATACAATCAGAAATAAAATAAGCTGGAAAAATCTGGAAAAGTATAAATAGCGGGAGATAGAAAGGGGAAGGAAATGTTTCCAACCCAAACCTCACTTTTTTCTATATCCACTTTTTGATGAATATTTTGTTTTAAATTATTCTCTCTCTCTCTCTGTCTCTGTCTTTCTGTTTTCAGTTTTAATTATTCTTGCTGTTCCCATCTTCTCCCCAGAAATTCTTTTGCTTATCAACAACCAGGTAGGATGGGTTTATAAGGAAATGAAGTCTAACACCAACAATAGTAATAATGATAATATTAATAGTATCTGTCATTCATTGTCACTCTTTCTGCCTGCTACTGGGTTAGGGACTTTAATACATTAACCTTCATCCTCACAATAATTATTTAAGATAGCATTGCACCCCCATTCTTACAGCTGACATGACTGAAGCTTAGAATGATTAAATAATTTGCCCCAGGTAATAAGAGCAGAACCAAGATTCAAATTGGGTACATACAACTGCACTATGCTTGCTCCTCCCTCTTAGACTTGCTTAATAGTTGGCTAATCATTCCAACTGCATCGATAACTCATGCTTTATAAAAACAATAACCTTATCAGTCTGTTTCAGTGTTCATTGATCCTGAATTAGAACTTAAAAAATTTGCTTCCTATAATTTGTCACAGCCATTTTTTACTTTCCCGAAATAACATATGAAAAGATTTTAAAATTTCAAAGCTTCTATTGCATAGTTTTCTAATATGTGTATGCATATATGCCATTTATAAAGTATATCAACTTTAATATATGATGTATATAAAATTTCAGTGTATACAAATACACATATATATGCAAATTTAACCTCTGTATGGAATTTAAACTGTTTCCTATTGAAAATTTAAACTGTTTCCTTATTTGTTCACTTGTTCATTCATTCATTCAGAATGGTAATATAGAGATGAAAGAATGGGCTTTGAGTCAGTCAATCCGGTCAGTCAATTTAGCTGGTAAATTCTAGCATTTACCAGCTACAAGAGGCCAGGTGTTGTGGCTCATGCCTGTAATCCTAGCACTCTGGGAGGCCGAGGTGGGAGGACCCCTTGAGGCCAGGAGTTTGAGAACAGCCCAAGCAACATAGCAAGACCCCTACAAAAAATAGAAAAATTATCTGGGCGGGGTGGCACATGCCTGTAGTCCCAGCTAATTAGGAGGCTGAGGCAGGAGGCTTGCTTGAGCCAAGGAATTTGAGGTTGCAGTAAGCTATGATGATGCCACTGCACTCTAGCCAGGGCGACAGAGTGAGACTCTGTCTAAAAAAAAAAAATCTTGCTGAAGTTACATGTCTATCTTTATTTTAGTTTTCTTATTTTACAATGAGAATATATATAAGGATATTCAGGTTATCTGTTTCTTCTTGAGTATGTTTTGATAGCTTGTATCATTCAAGAAATTTTTCCATTTCCCAGAAGTTGTATTTATTGGCATAATGTTCTTGCTAACTTCTCTCTTATTTTTAGCGTAGACTCTGTAGTGGTGTTACCACTCTCATTCCTATGAGTAGGAATTTGAGCCTTCTCTCTTTTTTGTGTGATCATTCTTTACAGAGGTTTGTCAATAATATTAATCTTCTCAAAGGACCAGTCTTAGGTTTCATTGATTTTCTCTATTATTTTTCTGTTTTATATTTCATTAATTTCTACTCAGAGATTTAGTATTTACTTTGTTTTGATTACTTTGGTTTGCATTGGCTATTCTTTTTCTAGTTTCTGAGATTATTAATTTCAGATCTTTCTTCCTTTGTAACAGGAGTGTTAGTGCTCTGGATTTCCTTCTAAAATGCTACTGTAGTTGCAGCCTGTAAGTTTTGACATATGTAATTGTCACTCAGTTAAAATACTTTACATTTTTTTGTATTTGTTCTTTAACACATGGATTTTATTTTCCAAATATTTGAGGATATTTCCAGATCTCTTCCTGCTATAATTTCTAATTTAAATTTATGTGGCCAGATAGCATACCTGTATAACTTGAATGCTTTTAAATTTATTCAGACTTGTTTTATAACCAACAGTATCATCTATTTTGGTAATGTTCTATGCACACTTTAATGACTAATGTATGTTACTGTTAGTTAGAGAGTTCCGTAAATGTCAATTGGGTCAGTGATTAAAAGTGTCATTTAAATCAATTCATTGAGAACGTTGTCCAAGTTTTCTGTATATTTACTAATTTATTTTGTTTACTTGTTCTGTCAGTTCTGACTTGTTCTGTCAGAGAGAATGGTGTTAAAATCCCTATAACTATAGTTATGGATTTTTCTGATTCTTCTTATAGTTCTGTTTTTGCTTCATGTATTTTGAAACTCTGTTTTTGGGTACATAAATGTTTAGGATTATTATGTCCTCTTGATAAATTGACCCCTTTATCAATATTAAATGAACTTCTTTAATCCCTGGTAAATTTATGTGCTCTGAAATCTACTTTGTTGATACTAATATAGCCATTCCAACTTCCTTTTTTTTTTTTTTTTTTTTTCTTTTGTGATGGTGTCTCATTGTGTTACCCAGGCTGGTCTCGAACTCCTGGGCTCGAGTGATCCTCCTGCCTCAGTCTCTAAAGTCAAACCAGCTTTCTTTTGATTAATGTTATCATTATTTATCTTTTTTCACCCTTTTACTTTTAACCTATTTATGTCTTTATCTTTAAAGTATGTTTCTTGGATGCAGTTTATAATTTTGCCATGTCTTATATTAATATATAATATGACAATATCTGCCTTTTGCTTTTAATGTGATTATGATACGGTTGTTAAAATCTTCTGTCGGGTTAAGTATTTTTTAGGATTCCCTTTTATCTTATTCATTAGCTCTGAATATTTGTTATGTTATTTTAGTGCTTGCCTTGAAGTTTATAGTATGTATTTTTAACTTACCATATCAGAACTTCCAAAAGAGATTATAACACTTCAGATATAAGAATATTTCAACAATGTTTTTCCATCTTCCCTCCTAACCTTTGTGCTATATCATAGCTTTTATTTCTATATATTATAAACCCCACAGTACACTGGTACTATTTTTGCTTTAAACAGTCAGTTATCTTTCAGAGACTTAAATAATAAGAAAAAAAGTTTTTGTATTTACCCATGTAGTTGTCGTTTCTGATGCTCTTCCTCCCTTTGTGTAGCTCCAGATTCTCATCTGGTGTCATTTTCCTTCTGCTTGAATGACTTCCTTTCACATTTCCTGAAGTGCAGGTTTGATGGTTATAAATTCTTTTGCATATATGAGATAATCTTTATTTTATGCTCACTGTTGAAAGATATTTTTCCTGGGCAAAGATGTCTCATCTTATAGTAAATGTGTCTTTTATTCTCTGGCTGCTTTTGAGATCTTTATCACAAGTTTTAAACAATCTGATTGTGATGTGCCTTGGTGTGATTTTCTTCGTATTTCTTGTGCTTGAGGTTTGTTGGTTTTCTTGGACCTGTGGGTTTATGGTTTTCATCAAATTGGGAAAATTATCAGCCATTATTTCTTCTTGCCCCCTTCTCCTCTGTCCGTTGAGAGTTCCATCGACACAAATATTCGAAGCTGCCCCACAGCTCAGTCATGCTGTCAGGTTTTTCAGTCCTTTTTCATTCCGATGCTTTCTATTGTTAGGTCTTCAAGTACATTAATCTTTGGCTTTTCAAGGTCCAATCCAGTATTAATGCCTTCCAGTGTCTTTCTAATCTCAGACATGTCAGTTTTCATCTCTGGAGTCCAGTGAGGGCCATGTCTTCCGTGTCTCTACCTAATATGTCCAGTCTTTCCAACATCACATATGTTTCTTGAACATATGTGATGCAGTTGTAACAGCTGTGTCAATGTCCTCACCTACTAATTCTATCATCTGTGTCATTTCTGAGTCAGTCTCAAGTGATTGATTTCTCTTTTCACCATAGGTCTAAGTTTCCCGCCTTTTTGCATAGCTGCTATATGAAGTCATTGTAAATTTAACTTGTTGGGTACTAGCCATTTTTGGATTCCTATAGATGTGGTGAAGCTTTGTTTTGGGACATAGTCTAGTAACTTGAAAGCAGTTTGTTCCTTTCAGGTCATGTTTTTAAGCTTTGTTGGGTAGAACCAAGGCAGTGTTTCATTAAGGGATAATTTTGCCCCACTAAGGCAAACCCTTCTGAATACTCTACACAGTAACCCGTAATTTATGACATTTTCCACTGGGGCTGGTGGCAGCAAGCACTATTCCTAACCATGGGTATTCCTTGGAATATGCTCCTAATACTCTCGGGCGGTTTCTTCTCCAGACTTAGGCAGTGTCCTCACACACATGAGCCAATCAGTGCTGAGCTAAAGACTAAAGAGGCCTGCTGCCGACTCTAGAGTTCTGTTTCTGTATGGTTCTCTCTTTTCCAGCACTGTGCCCTTGGAACTCCAGCTGCCTTGGGCTCCCCAGACTCCCTGCTCTGTCTCCTCAACTTGGGGAGACCACTGGGCTCTGCCCAGATCCCTCTTTTTGCTCCGCTGACTGCAGACCCTCTGCTGGAACCGAACTGGGGCAATTTCAGACCTCCCCTCACGTGTCTGCCATTTCTCAGGGATCACCCAGTGTCTTCAGCAACACTGTTTTATATATTTTGTCTGTTTGTTAGTTATTTCAGGCATGAGGATTGATCAGGTCCCTGTTTCTCTATCTTGGTCAGAATGGATTTTCCTGAGGGCACTGCCCGGTTAAACAGGCTCAAACAGACAGCAGCCGTCTCACTGAGCAGCTGGCATTTCGGTCCCAAGTCATAGAAGAGTAGCATCCTGGCAGTCTGACCTCAGCCAGAGCTTCCACTGCTTACTTGGGTTCATTTTAAATAAATGAAACCTCTTTCAAATCTGCCTAAATCTCAATTCTCTGACTCACCTGGGCAATAGTTAGAATATTATTTTTGTTGTTGTTCTGGGTTTACGAGCTCCAGAAGCACATCAGAGAAAATAAAGGGACTTTGCTAAATTTTAACCAGTCCCTTGAGCTTCCCTCAATGTTACTTTATTCATTTAGAGTCCAAGTTTTCCACAGTTCACCCCAACACACACGCACATACATGCACTCGAACACACGCACTCAAACACAGTGGCAGGGCTCAGTCTCGCAGGAGGGACTGCCACATGTATTTCTGTGAGATGCTTTCTAAGCACATAATTTCTAGCCATAGTATCTTCTGAAATAAAAATCAACAGAACAGCAAACTTCCTACAGCAAAATCACAGCTAATTGATGCTGACTTTTATAAATTTTATGTCCAAATCCACATACGATCTTGCTGTGACCAGTGTCAGTTTGCCAGATTCTCTAAACTCCCGGAGTGAAAAGAGGGTCATCTATTCAAATCGTCTCTTGGGAATAGATCTCTTCCTCCCTCCATTTGGAGAGGCTTACAGAATAATAGTTGGACAAAGGATAGTTTTTTCACATTTCAACAAAACTTGGCCAAAGCGATTTAATCCAGCCCAATCTAAAGTTTTCAGGAAAGCCTGACCACCAGGAACTCCATTCGTGCCGTCTGAGACAGTGGCTCTCACGTATGAAGAGGCCATGCCTTCTTTTCTCTTCTTTGTGGAGACCTTCACGCTCTGACCTCGGGCCTGAAGGGTGTCTGAAGTAAGTAACATGAAAGGAGGCTTCTCATCTCCTAAACAGAACATCCGTATTTGTCATGTCCTGAGGATAAATGTTGACGTCTTCTATGATCGAAGCTTGGAACCACTTGCCTCCTGAAGTGAACTTCAGATTAGCTTTAGCTCTTTCACCACTAGGTTATCTGGCCGTGAGCAAAGCGCTTTACCTGGGCTAGTTTCCATTTCTTCATCTGTCAGTAAAAAAAGGACATGACAATTTGATTTCTAAGATCCTTTCTAGTTCCAAAAGGCTTTGATTGTTCATTTTTGTTTAGATACTGGGCAAAATTAACTATAAGAGAGCATAATGCTGTTTCATTCAGTGAATTCTATGAACAGAAGACTAAAATTCTTGTGTCCAATATACTGGGTCCATGTTACAGCAATCCAGTTAACTAACTGGTAAAAATCTAAGCTATTGACTTAATCCTTCACCTCTTATTGAGGCTAATTCATTTACAAAACTTTTCACTTACTGAGATATTTGGTATTATGTGACCATAGATAAGGAATTAGTGGGAGAGTTGGAAATAAAGTCTAAGGTATACCAAAGTCTTTTGTCCTGCATGAAGCTATCATTTTATATATTATTCCCTAAAATACGTATGCCATATTAAAGGAAAGTGAACTCAGAATTGAAAACATAAAACTTTCCATCACTGCAAATTTATGCTATTAGAATCTCAAATTCAACATTACATTAACATGGTTCATTAAATTTAATGATTTCAATAGCAATAAAAACAATAGTTCAAAAAACTACTTAGATCTGCTTCCTGTGGTCTTTGGAAAAAGATTTTGTTTATTGTCCTGTATGGATCTTCTTCAGAATTTTTAATCTAAGCATGATTTCTTTGACAATCCAAATGATGAAAATTATTAACATAGCGAGCCACTTGCATCCTTACCGTGATGAACAGCGAGCTAATTAGGTATGCCGTAGCACCTTCCAACAGTGACTGAGCAAGTGTGATGGAGTTATTTACACCTCTGGAAGCTGTGCCAAGTCTTACACACCTGAAGCTGGCAACAGAATTTTAAACTTATACTTAAAAGACTGCTGAAAAACTTAAAGTTTAAAACTATAAGTAAAACTTTAAGTATAAACTATAAGCTTTAAGTATAAGCTTTATTATTGTCATAAAATTTCATTTTTGTGGGATTTCATTTAGTAAGGGTGACTATTTAAAAATAAAAGAAATTATTAGGTTCTGTGAGTAGAAAGAATAAAAAGGTGTACCTTCCTGTTTTCAATAACATGAAACATAAGGTGTTTACATATGTAAAATAAGATACATCTTCATGAATTTATATATGTGTGTTCATGTGTATATATTTGGTCTTGTGTGGGTAGGAAACATAGAAATGTTCAGATTCGTAAGAAATGGGTATTGATACTACACTCTGTGGTGTTGTTAATGTTTTGAATTCAAAGTCATTTTGAAGATCTAAGGTCCCAAATAGCATTTCATCTAGTTCAAAAACAAAAAACAAACAAACAAACAAAAAAACTCTGATTCCCTTAGCAACATGCTATAAGACAGAGCCCATAAATTAAATTTGAAAACCAAAGGCTGTGGAGTATACACTGTAATCAAATCTGTCTTGCTATACTAGGTGATACCGAACTGTTCTTTAATTGTTGTTTTGCAGAGATAAAGCAAAATAGTAGGTTCTGATTTATCTAGCATGTTATAAAACCAAAGTCCATTATTTTGTTGTTGCTTCTTTTTTCGTATCATAGTCCCTCAGAAGTACCAGGGGGAACTGAGGACGCCATGCTGATGGTTTTTGTTAGCGTGCTGAAATGTAGATGACACTACCTGTGACGAGCAGCCAGGAGAATGGGCCTAAATGCAACTGTGCCCCGCTCCACATCCAACCCTGCTCCCCCATGGGCACAGCCCCTGCCTCCTTTGTAGATGCACCTGCCTGGCCCACCCCATCTAGCCACCCCCTCCTGTTGTCCCAGCAGGTGTCTGTCTTTATTTCATCGCACAGTTGTATTCTGCTTGATGACACCCTTTCAGTCATTGTTAGATGAGTCTCCTTATGCTTCATCTTCAAGTTTGAGTCTCTGGGAGCTTAATAAATAGCACCCACCGTAATTCCTAATAAATCGTGAATTCCTTCACTCAACAAAAAGCACCTACAACGTGTCAGGCTCTCATCTAGGCAGGAAGAGACCCCAGTGAATGATATGGCTGTAAAGTCGGGTTTTCCCGGAGTTTGCATTCCAACTGGAGGAGACAACAAAAAATAAACCTTAGTAAGTAAGTCATGGAGTATGTTAGGAGAGGGTCATTGCCCATCAGGACAAAACAGAGCGGAGAAAAGGGATCAGAAAGGCCAGAGGTGAAGGCAGCTCAAAGCAAAAAGGGGCAGACGGAGGCCAGAACATCGCCTTGGTTGTGGGTAGAGGCTGCCTCGCCGGAGCCACAGGCCTGCGAGAGTTTCTCAGCCAGGCAGACAGTGTGGGGTCCTGGGCCAGGCCCGAGCACACCTCCAAGCGGGTGTAGCCCAGGGAGACGTGCAGCCTGGGGGAGCAGAGGAAACTCTTTTCTGCACGTAGGCTGCTGAGAGAAAAGAGGAGAAACTGTGCCAAATTTATAATCAGGTAAATTCCTTCCCTCCCCCAGGGAACAGTGAGTAAAGGGCAGAGAAAGGTAAGAGAGGGGGCTGGCGGGTGTGCTTGCTACCACGTGGAAGACATGTCAGGAATGGGGACGATCTCCCTCCTGCCACAGTCATATGTCCCTTAATGACAGGAGTACACTCAGAGAAATGTGTCATTAGGCAAGTTCGCAAACCTAGATGCCATAGCCTACTGCACACAGGCCCTAGGGTACAGCCTGATGCTCCTCGGCTGCAAACTCACAGCCTGTTACTGAATACTCCAGGCGATTATAACACAATGGTAAGTATCTGTGTATCCAAACATAGAAAAGGTACAGTAAAAAGATGGTATAAAAGAGAAATGGCACGTCTGTCTAGAACACTTACCAGGCACAGAGCTTGCAGAACTGGAACACTACTGCACATTAGTACTGTAGGCTTCACAAATGCTGGACACTTAGGCTACACTAAATTTATAAAAGAATTGTTTTCTTTATTAATAAATTAACCTTAGCTTACTGTAAGTTTTTTTTTTGCCTTATAAACATTTAAACTTTTTAACTTTTGACTCTTTTGTAATAACACCTAGAAGAAAAATACATTATACAACTGTACAAAAATATTTTCTTTCTTTATAGCCTTATTCAATAAGCTTGTTTCTATTTTTAATTTTTTAAAATTTCTTTTCACTCTTTAAAGTTTTTTGTTAAAAACTAAGATACAAATGCACACATTGGCCTGGCCTACACGGGGTCAGGGTCATCGATATCACGGTGTTCCCCCTCCACATCTTGTCCCTCTGAAAGGTCTTCAGGGGCAGGAACACTCAGGGAGCTGTCGTCTCCCATAACAAGGCCTTATTCTGGATACCTCCCGAAGGACCTGCCTGTTAATCAGGATAGAAGAGCACACTCTGAAATAATGATGAAAAGAAGAGTACATGTAGTAAATATGTAAACCAGTGACATAGTCATTTATCATTATCATGCAGTATGTACTGTACGTGTGTGCTTTACTTTCATACAACGGGCAGCACAGTAGGGGGTTTGTTTAAACCAGTGTCACCAAAAGCACATGAGTAATGTGTCTGTCGCATATGCGGTCTTGTGTTAACCGAAAGGTTGTGATGTGGCCCATGACTGTATTCCGCAGGGTGATCCATCGGATTGAAACACCCAGCCTGTGATTAGCTGGGGCTGCGGCTTCCCACCTCAGGGAGAAGATCAGCGGTCTGTTCGCTGCGGCCAGTCCTGCCCCAGCGCCCCTCTGCTGTGTATTACACTAAAGCAACCACGCTGCTCACAAATGCTGAAAGTTCTTACATTTATGGAAGCTCTGACAGCCACACACAGCCTGAGTGTCCCCACCAGGTCCAGTGTTCAGCTAGGATGCAGCAGTGTAGATTGTTAAACATGGAAATACTTCCAAGCCACTCTGACTAGCCACAACCCCACTCTCTCAACCCACTTATCCCGAGCTGCCCTAGCCACCTTCAGAATGCCCTGAGCTACCCCACGCTCCGGCACCTAAGTGAGAGTGCCCACACAGCAGGGTGCTCAGAACGCAGCCCTTCTGGACGTCTGAGTCCTGTTGTACTGGGGCTAAATATAGCCATCTCTTCTGGGCCCCACACTCCTGCCAAGGTCCAGGTGCCCTGGTGGCCCCTGTTCAAAAGTACCCGCACCTCCATAGCAAGGTCATTACTTATGGAAAATGTTGCCATAAGCTGCCCGATTAATCCTTCCCAGTTTCACCAATGAAATCAGTCACTCCTCCACTGGAATGTGGGGCTGGTAATGAAGGGGCAACAGGTGTCACACAACCTGAGCTCCTGTCACATGGAGGAAACACCAGGAGCAGGGGAAAGAGTTCCACCCCGACATCCACACATAGATGTGAGTTTCCTGAGGACAAGGAGCAAATTCTCATACTTCTTGGTGCATATATGTTCAGGGTTGTTTTCCTAATTAACGCTTTGTGCCCCTTTTATCTCAGTCCTAAAGTCCAAAAGAAATGTAGTCAATATGTTTTTCCCGTAGTGAAAACAATTATGAATGCATTTGTCACTATGACATTTCAAGTTCATTCAGGGGGAACAGCATCCGCAAAGCTAGAAAACGTAAAGTCTTGTTCTTTACTGTTCAATAAGCGCTAATGACATCTTGAACTGAATGGATCGGGAAAAGTGACCTGTACTGCCAAGATCAGCAAATAACAAGGAACGCAGAGAGAACAGCTAGCAAGAAAGTAGGAAATTCAATGTTGAAATTGACTACTAATGTATCCACACATGTATATATTATTTTAAACAAGGGGTCTGAATCAATTTCATACCAGGGCTGCAAAATGCGTAGCGCTGACAGGTGCATTCTCCTTGTCATCTGTTTGACTGACTGTACACAGCCCAACTCCAGGGACTACACAGACCCCGATATGCATGCACCCTCTGGAGCTATGCCATGCTGTGCACCTATTTACACCCTACAGTGCGCTAACTGTAGTGGAAGAAAGGACTGAAGTGGTATGATCATCATTCCCTACTCTCATGACTACCCATCCATTTCCCTGACAAAAGTGTAAGCCCCTTGAGTGCAGGCAGCATCTCTTATTTACC
>CAUYRT010051887.1:0-18532 GCA_963574885.1 Lepilemur ruficaudatus | reverse complement strand
CCTGTAGTCCCAGCTACTTGGGAGGCTGAGGCAGAAGGATCACTTGAGCCCAGGAGTTTGAGGTTGCTGTGAGCTAGGCTAACGCCACGGCACTCTAGCCCGGGCAACAAAGTGAGACTCTGTCTCAAAAAAAAAAAAAATATATATATATATAATTTTAAAATATGCTTAAATATTGTTTCAAACAATTATTCTATCCCCCACATTCTTTGCTTGAAGAAGTTCTTTCCTACATTAAAGTCTTGGACGAACTGAGGGATTCTTAATACACATGAACTAAACAAAGCTACTACTAGTTAGCACCACAGGAATGCTGACCTTTATTACAATACAATTGAATAAGGAATTATTTAACAACAGTCAAGGTTGGGATTCTCCCCGACTTGCCTGGAATATATTATAGATGAAATGTGAGACCTCTGTAGATTAAAAGAATACCATAAAGGCTTCTAACACTATTAATTGTTCTCCATGCTCATGCCAGGTCTCCCTAGGAGATCAGCAAATATTATATTGCAATGCTACAAAGCTCCTTGTGTAGAATATAAATTACATTATGCTGAATGGCAACAACAACAAACCCTCTCTAAGGAATGTTATAGTTTCTCTCTTTTCATCAAGTTATAATTCAGAAGCTAAGTAATCTGAACAAGCATCTTTAAAGTAATGAGACTTGGAAAATGACTGGCTAAAAGTAAAGAAGCACTTACATGCTTGTTTTCATGTACTGGAACAGGTTTTTCACCTGTTATAGAGAGCCTTTTATTAAGAACTTTCTTAAGTAGTGGAAACTTCGGTTTTCTAAAAGACCTCTGCTTTTAAGAGACTTACTTAGTTTAGTATATTTATTTCTGTGCATACCTTTTAAGTAATAAATGTTGGAGTTTTGTTCAAAGGGTGAACAATAGCATGTACATTGAATGTATTCCATGATCATTACATAAGTTGGATAGAGCTTATTCTTTTATTTTAGTTACGTACCTTATTCCAATAAAAATTAAGTTAAGCCGATCTCAAACCTTGTCTGTTTCTCATTTGTATTCACAATGCCATTATGCTAACAGGCACTCAGCCAGTCTCTAGTTCTCAAGTACAGGGCATTTTATTTCTTTGCTGGGTCTCCTCTCTTTCCTTTACTTTAACACTGCCATGTTTGAAGCCCTAGTAGTGCTTGTCTAAACTATTCAGTAGTCACCTAACCAGGCTCTTTGCTTTTAATTTAATGTGTAAACACTTTTCCAGTTTTTTCTTTAAACTCTAGCCTGAATTATCTTCCTAAAACCCAGATTCAGTTGTTACTTGAGTCTTTCCCAGAACCTTCAGAAGTAAATAAAAATTCTCTAGAGCCCAGACCACCTCATCACCTTCTACATACTCCACGTTGCAGGTAGACATGAGGAATCTGTTTACCATTCCCCTCATGCAGCAATTTACATTTGGTTTTTTCCCTATGTCCTTGCATAGCTATTCCCTCAGCCTGCATGTCAGCTAAGTCTGGATTGAATGCCACATCCTCTTGCAAAGCTCCCCTACCTCCTTCCACATTCCAATTTTAGTTAATTGTATTATTTGGGAAATACCAAATACATACTTATAGGTTCTTTAATAATCAACTTGTCATTCTGCTTTTGTGCCTGACTCCCATCCAGATTGCAAATGCTTTGAGGCCGGGAACCACACACGTCTTATTCATCTTTGTATCCCATGATTCCCAGCACAGTATTTGTTGAATAAATATTTGTTGATTTGAACAGTTTAAGCCATGAAGCCCCTTTGCCCAAAGACCTCATATATAGTAGGTAACAAATTCTAATCAACAGCCTAGTTTCACCAAAATTAGTTTTCTATATAAGCTAAAGAGTCAATCTGTGTTTTTAGCATTGATTTTAGTATTCCAGAATACAAACCCAAATACATGATTCTCTGTGGTAACTCATTTCAAGAACTTGTCAGTAGTATATTTCTGTATTTTCTGGTAGTTCTTCTATGATGAAAGAAGACTACTTCGCCTTCTACTAATTTCTGTCTTTCACATATTTTTACATATCAAAAGATTGATATTCTATTTCACTATTTTGTAAAAATGGCTTCAGATTATCATTTAATATCAGTAGCTTTAGAGAACATGAACAAGTTTTAAGAAATCTTACATTTTACTATAGTTTGAAAGCGTATAACCCTCTCTTACAGTACCTAGTAAATTCTGTTTTACTTGTGTGTATGACTACGTATGTACACAAGTTTGGGGGGGGGGGTGTAATCCAACTCCTCAGATAGAATAAAGTAAAGATGGACATTATTTCTTACATATTGCCCTGTAGGGCCTGACATAGTGTTGGACACATTGTAGTGCTTAGTGAGTTAAGACAAACTGAAAGAATGCTGGCAGGGTGGGTTTGCCTTCTCCTGAGGAGTATGTAACTCCTCTGTATTAGTAGGAGCTTGGTGATCCCATCAAGTACTCCACATAAAGCTTATATATAGTTTCAAGCAAAGTTGGAAATATTGATTTAATTGAATTTTTGTCATTATACTGGGTTTTCTTTCTTCTTTCCTTTACTATATTTTTTAAAAATAGCAATTTTCACACATTTTGGGGTTTGGAGTTAAATTTAGAAAGACAAACATTCCATTCCTTTATTCTTCCAATAAGATTGAAAAAGGTTACCCCCTGAACAGTCAATTACTATTTACATACCTTTGAGTATGCATTCTATTATCATTTTTCCATTATATTTTGAAAATGATTTGTTTCAATTAAAATTAGATAATTTTTTAAAGTTATTTGTTCTTTAGGGCAAGTGTGTGATTGCCATATTATATAAGAAAGGTATAATATATTAAAGTCATATGAAATACATAAAGGGAAATTAAGTAGTGAATGTGAGGAATTGACCTTGAAACCTTCCCAGATAAAGACTTCTCTTGATTTGTGGCCCTTGGGGTACAAATAAGGTTTATAAACAAGAATCCATATAATACATACTATTTTGCCTAAGAGCTTCATTTTCTAGGTTCCTTCTACAATTTTGGGATCCAAAGAAATATGCAGAGATATTGACTGCAATGAGATGAAAGAATATAAGCAACTGTTACCTGTCCTTCTTGGGACGGTTGCTAATTTAGGGATTGATTTTCATGGCAGAGGAAAAGAAGATTAGAGTTTAGAGGGTGTTTGCTTCATCATATATGCAGGTATTTGAGACCATTATTTAACATGTCACATTTTCCCAAATAGGTGGATTTTGCAAATCGCTTCGTTGGAGGTGGTGTAACCAGTGCAGGACTTGTGCAAGAAGAAATCCGCTTTTTAATCAATCCTGAGTTGATTGTTTCACGACTCTTCACTGAGGTGCTGGATCACAATGAATGTCTTATTATCACAGGTTAGTTTTGGGAAGTCTGGATAACAGGATAGTTTTGCCCCCATCTATCAATATCTGTGATGAAGACTAGATGCCACCCAGGTATAACTTGGCTCTTTTGTGAGCATTAGTACCAATATTTTTTTTTTTTTTTTTTTAAAGAGTCTCGCTCTATTGCCAGGCTAGAGTGCCGTGGAGTCAGCCTAGCTCACAGCAACCTTAAACTCCTGGGCTCAAGCAATCCTGCCTCAGCCTCCCGAGTAGCTGGGACTACAGGCATGCACCACCATGCCTGGCTAATTTTTTCTATATATTTTTAGTTGGCCAATTAATTTCTTGCTCAGGCTGTTATTGAACTCCCGACCTCAAACAATCCCGCCTCAGCCTCCCAGAGGTGCTAGGATTACAGACATGAGCCACCATGCCTGGCCTGGTCCCAATATTTTTATTCATTAATTTATACTTGTCTTTTGAAATTGTTACAGTCTCATTTTCCTAGTCTGGAGTAAAACATTTTATCCCTACCTGTTCTTTCTTGGTATCTTTATCTGAGGAACAGAGGTAAAAACTATTCAGTTATCTTCCAGTTTGAAATTGTACGATAAAATACAATGCTCTAAAAAAGAACATAGTGATGGACCTTTGAGTATGTTTTCTATTATTATTCTTCCATTATATTTTGAAAATGATTTGTTTCAATTAAAAATAGTTTTTTAAAGTTATTTGTTATACTTCAATATGGAGATAGTATATAAATATAAAAAGCAGATTTACAGCATTTAGAGAGCAAATACAACAATGA
Source organism: Lepilemur ruficaudatus (assembly GCA_963574885.1). Classification (NCBI taxonomy): domain Eukaryota; kingdom Metazoa; phylum Chordata; class Mammalia; order Primates; family Lepilemuridae; genus Lepilemur; species Lepilemur ruficaudatus. Next base: position 14,365 of record CAUYRT010051887.1, on the reverse strand, counting down.
GCTTTATAGGAGAAAAATCAGTAATTTCATGTTCATCCTAATTTCTAATCTTAAAGGAAAAAGTGTTATTATCTTAATGCTTCTCCTTGATTTCTTTAAGTTAATATGAGAAGGGGGGGAATTTAGTCAAATTTATACTGTAGGTCTGATAGAGATTTAAATTTTTTTTTTTTTTGAGACAGAGTCTCACTCTGTTGCCTGGGCTAGAGTGCCGTGGCGTCAGCCTAGCTCACAGCAACCTCAAACTCCAGGGCTCAAGCAATCCTTCTGCATCAGCCTCCCGAGTAGCTGGGACTATAGGCACATGCCCCATGCCCGGCTAATTTTTTCTATATATTTTTAGTTGGCCAATTAATTTCTTTCTATTTTTAGTAGACATGGGGTTTCACTCTTCTGAGACTGGTTTCGAACTCCTGACCTTGAGTGATCCTCCTGCCTTGGCCTCCCAGAGTGCTAGGATTATAGGCGTGAGCCACCACGCCCGGCCTTTCTTCATTCTTTATTCTTTCTGTTCTTCAGACTGGATAATCTCAATTAACCTATCTTCAAGTTCACTGGTTATTCTTCTGCCTGCTCTAATCTGCTTTGAATTCCTCTAATGAATTTTTTATTTTAGTTTTTTACTTTTCAATTCCAAAATTTCTATTTCTTTTTTTATAATTCTATCTCTTTCTGAATGGTCTCTATTTGAGAAGTATCATTCTCATAGTTTCCTTTAGTTCTTTAGACATAGTTTTCTTTAGTTGTTTGAACATAGTTAAAATAGCTGATGTAAAGTCTTTGTCTAGTAAGCCCAATGTCTGGGCTCCTCAGGGGCAGTTACTATTGACTCCTTTTTTTGCTGGGTATTGGTCATACTTTTTCAGTTTTTATCTCTGTCTCATAATTTTTTGTTAAAAACTGGACTTTTTAAATACTGTAATGTGGTTACCCTGGAAATCAGATTTTCTCTTTTCATCAGAGCTCGTTGTTGCTGTTTCTTATTTGTTTAGTGACTATTCTAAACTAATTTTGTAAAGTCAGTGTTCTTTCTCTTGTGTGGCTGGTAAAGTTTCTACTCAGTTAGGTTAGTGGTCTACTAATATTTGAGGATATTTCCTTAAATACCTTGAACTAAGTCTCTCAGCCTTTGCTGAAGGGCTCTCTGTGCATGTTGGGGCTCACCTTCAACACGCTACCAGGCACTTGATGACTCTGTGTTAGCCTTCACTTCCTGCTTACACAGAGCCTCAAGGTCAGGCAAAGGGGAGAGCTGAGGGCCTTCTCAGATTTTTCCTAAGCATTTGCATAGCTGTGGGCATGCATGTGGTCTTCTAGATTCCTAAGACTGTATTAGAATTTTTCAAAGCCCTTTATGTACATCTCATTCCTCAGCTTTTCCTTTGAAGCTTTTTGATTAGCCTATTGTTTGCCGCAACTGTTAGCCACCACTTTAGGCAGCCCCAGTGTTAAACAATTTCCTGTAATTGTTTTCATCAAACACTCGTGAGGATTAGTTTTTTCAGATTGGGCAAGCTCCAAGTCCAGTAAAGTAAAGACAGCCCGCTGAGTGAGGTTTTGCTGGGGACTACCAGACAGGAAAAATATTGACAGTTCTCTAAGAAAGGGGCTTTGAAAGAGTTTCAACCTTCTTCTGCCTCTCTGGTGGCTGCCAGGCTGCTGATACTCACCATGATTATGTAAGACAGGTTTTTAAGGTTACGATGGAGCTTGGGAAAGTGAAATGGGAATAGGGTAAATGAAAACACCACAAAGTTTTTTTGTTTTTACGAAGATTCAGCTGGTTTTCCTTGAATAAATAATCCCTGGATTGCTGCAAGCCTTTGGTTAGTTTCCATAATTGATTCTTACTGTGATTTTCACATAGTTCTCACAGCTTTTATGGAAAAGAGAATTTTTAGCAGTTTTTACTCCACCATTTTTGCTGATGTCTCTTTATCTTTTGTAAGCACCCATTGGTAAAGGGGCTTTCAATGAGTTATTCCATATCATTTAGATATCCTATATTAATTCTTATCCCTGTGATTCTGCTGTTTTGATAAGGTAAAAGAAAAACTAAAAATTATTATCTGAGTTTATGTAAGAATTAAGATTGGAACCTCAGCAAACAAATTTCTTCTTAGTTACAGCCTCAGTCAGCTATTCAAAGTGACTGAGTATTTCACTCAGAATTCTGAGATTATGATCCAAATTATACTAAAATGGAAAGGCAAACCTCTTTAGTTCTTAAAATTTCCTTAGTTCACATATTGGTCATCAATCTGCGTTTGTTGGTTATGATGTGTAGCTGCAATCACCAGCCCCTGGGCTGTGAACTGGTACCGGTCTGGTACCAGCTGGTGGCCTGTTAGGAACAGGCCCGCATAGCAGGAGGTGAGTGCAGGTGAGCAAGCAAAGCTTTATCTGTATTTACAGCTGCTCCCCATTGCTCACATCATGAAATAAGCTCTGCTTCCCATCAAATCAGCCGCGGTGGCATTAGATTCTCATAGAAGTGCAAACCCTACTGTAAACTGCATATGCGAGGGATCTAGGTTGCGTGCTTCTTATGTGAATCTAATGGCCTGATGATGTGAGGTGGAGCTGAGGCAGTGATGCTAGAGCTTGGAGAGTGGCTGCAAATACAGATTATCATTAGCAGAGAAGTTTGACTGCACAATAAGTGTAATGCGCTTGAATCGTCCCCAAGCCATCTCGCCCATCCCGTCTGCAGCATAATTGTCTTCCATGAAAGCAGTTCCTGGTGCCAAAAGGTTGGGGACTGCTGATGTATAGGAAAGATGCAGGTGGTGGAGGGTCAGAGTGCAAGGAATTATAGAACAAAAAATTAAAATAACCTGGCATAAATCTATTGTTAGGCAACTAAATGCTTGGAATATTGATCTCATACTGTATTTGGGAGCTCTGAAGGTTTGGAATGTGACTGTCTCCATCATTTGGGTATATCGAATAATACATTAAAAGATTTTTAATATTTAACATTTATGCTAGATTTGAACTGAGGACTCATAACAAAATATTCCATCAATTTTTAAGATGAATATACATCCTTAAAATAAAAAACTTGGCAAAATACTGGCATTAAAACTTAAAGATAATTTATTTCATTTGCTTCATTTCTCTTGAAAGCAGTAAGTACCTTGTCATCTGTCATTAATGTTGCTGTAAATAGAGGATGTCATTTCCCTTGGGAATAAAGTAGGAATGTTAAAAGGAAAACATTAGAACGTTTTCTTTTTTAAAGATAGTGTGTTCCTGATCTAAAAAAGGATTACTCTGGAGTTACATCTGTTCTCTAACTTACCTGCAGCCATTGTAAAATGAATGGAAAATTGCAGATCCCTGACTCACTTTTAGATCTATAATTACCTCAGGCTAAGGACATTTGGGGTGACTTTTAACTCAGCGTTTTTTCCCACATCCACTTAACTTTATTACAGTGCCTCCTAATTAATATCTGTGTTGTGATGTTCCCTTAATGGAAATGGCCATTTCATCATCTATTTGATGTCTGGATTTCTGCCATCTCCTTTCTTAGGAGACTCTTAACCATGCACTGCAATCTATCTGCCTGATCAATTCCATTCCTTCAATGATGCACCCAGGCTCAGTGAGCTAATGGCTGTGACTGTGCTGCCTGAATCTGTAGAAGAGTTTGAGAAATTGGAAATAAATTAAATTTATCATCATCATGGGACATCTGGTTGGTATCAGACTTTTAAATGAATATGAAACAGGTCATGCAAACAGGCAAATACTTTTATCCAGACAATGTTATCCCTCTATTTACTGTGATCCTCCCTGGTGTAGCCATGAGTTAAAACCTTTCAGTAAGTATGAATAGAGGAAAAGAATTAAAACTCCAGTCTTTTCTTTTTTCCCTTCTTTCATTTGTTCCTCTACGATTACAGTCCCCAACCCCCAGGACACAGACTGGTACCAGTCCGTGATCTGTTAGGGACCGGGCCACAGAGCTCTGCAGCCGTGTCGCCACTGGCATCACCATCTGAGCTCCACTCCCCACCCACCCGTGGAAGAATTGTTTTCCATGAAACCAGTCACTGGTGCCAAAAAGATTGGGGACTGCTATTCTACAACATCCAGCAACAATAACTTCAATACCAAAGGGAGTTAAGTGGCTCTGGTGGGGGGGTTGTTTTGTTGTTTCTGTTTGCTGACCACATAAAGCAGATGCCTGGACATGGAGCAGAGTATTAGTATATTTAACATAAAACCTGCCCTCTAGTGAATCAGATCATCCCAGACATTACAAGTCCTTACATCTTTTCTGAGTGTCAGCAGAGCTGATTTTAATAGAAAATGACTACAAGTAGACAACATTGCTTATAGTAGTGGGGTCAACTTACAGAGTTACGATTCCAGAGGTGCTTATCACTACAAAACAGCCCAGTTGCTAAATGGCGGCAGCTTATTGGGAAAGATCCAAATTCAGTTGGAGTTTTCCTAAAATGTTTAGAAATCAAACATTTTCTTGTTTGTGCTTATCTTTTCTAAATTTTTATTAATCATGAGAATTAAAAGCAAGAGTGTTCTAACTACTGCATAATCACCACTGTATGAGTGATGCTAATGAATGTTGGATAGATGGCTTTCATATAAACCTCTTGCCAAGGGTACATTGGTAAGTAGGAATTTTTTAATCTCTGAATAGTTTTTCCTGTGTTCATCACAAACTTTCATTCCTAGTAAGAGAAACTAAGTATGTTTCTTACTCTACTACATCTAAAAACTCATAAAGTGGTCATGAACTCTTGATAAGATTTTAATGGGTTCCTTCTAGTTTTTTCCTTAAGTAAAGGTCTATCTTTGACCAGGAAGTCTTATAGGCCATCCCTAGAGAGAGCTATCACAAAGGTCAGTCTTCTATCACTGTTTACCTTTGCATTTTCATCACAGTTGATTAATAAATTTCAATTTTAAATAAGTTAAAGCTATTCATTTTTCAAAGGAGACAGTGGCATAATTTTAAAAAGTGTCTACTTAGAAAACCCAGGATTTAATTTGTTTAGAACAAAAGCATTTATATTTACATTTTCAATTGCCCATACCTGAAGGAACTAAATCTACCCTTAATCATCTCAAGAAAGAAGACTGAAACAATCCTAACTTGAAATAAAAAACATGATATTTTATATTTTTTCAATCACTTTCTTTGTGAAAGACGGAACAGGTATTTGTTTTTATAGTTAAGAGATCAGAGTAGGCAGTTTGTTTGTCTCTCATGAACAAGAAAAACAAGGCTTTCTACTGTTAGGTCAGAAACAGAAAACAAAAATAATGTTCCTGGCTGTCTTGGTTCCAGTCAGGCCAGTAGACCAGGTCACTTTTAACCCTCGTATAAATAATCATGTACCTTTGGTTTCTGTGCCCCCTTACTAAGTTAAGCACCAATACTGACTGCTTCATGGTTTTGAAAGATTTTTACTTGTCTTACTTAGTTTTCCAAGGAAATTCTATGAGATAAACAAGATAAGAGTCATTAACAACCCTGAATTTGTTGATGATGAAGTGTAGTGAGGTTTGGTTATCTAAAGTCACCTGGCTAGTAAAGATTCATTTTGGGTTGCTCATGTCTCCTGATCACAATGTGATGCTGCTCTTTTTACCATGCCATGTTGTCTCTTTAGGTGTGAATTTTTTGTATGTGTCAATTATGTAGTGCCTTCAGACTATTTCTGGACTCATTATTGTAATTTTAGTTAAATATGTTTTGCTCATTATTATCTTTATTCAGCAACTGCTTACTCGGCTTATATTGTTGCATTACAAGATGCTAATGGAGAAACAAATATTAATAATTTATAGTCCCTGCCCTTGAGGAGCTGACGATCTAGTAAGGGAGTTAGATTACATTTTTAAAAATCGCTTTATTGAGGTATAATTAATATATGTTAAACTGTTTATATAAAGTATACAATTAGGTTAAGTTTTAACATATGGCTATACCCGTGAAACCATATTTTGTCCATGTTTTAATTTGGTTGGTTTTTCTTATTGAGTTTTAAAAGTGCTTTATGTATTTTGGATATAATAAGTCCTTTATCAGACATTTTAGCATATATTTTCATTCTTTTACAGTGACTTGAAGAACAGAAGTTTTAAGCTTTTTAAGTCTACTTTGTTTTTATTCTTTCTGTTTTGGTTACTATAGCATTTTAATAATTCTTAATATCAGGTAGTGAGTCCTCTAACTTTGTTTTTCAGAATTGTTTTGGTGAATTTTAGAATCAGTTTTTCAATATTTACAAAAAAGCTTTCTGGAATTTTAATATAGACTGTTTTGAACTTACAGATCTATTGCAGGTGAATTAACATCTTAACAATATTTAGTCTTTGACACCTAAGTAAGATGTGTGTATCTCTCTGTTTATTTAGGTCTTTAATTTTTTCAGTAATATTTTATAATTTTCACTGTATGCTTCTTCCACATTTTTATTTCATAATTTTTGTTGCTATTGTAAATGGTTTCTTTAAAAAATTTTAGTTTCTGATCATTCATTGCTACTGTGTGGAAATACAATTGATTTTCTTGATTTGTAGCCAGAGATCTTGCCCAAAATTCTAGGTAAATTTATAGGAATTGAAGTATAAATTTAAATTATTTTAAGTACCCTATAAAGATATACAACTATTATATACCCATAATAATTAAAAATTAAATTAAAAAGAAAAGAAAAAGGAATAGGACAATCTCTTATAAAACCACAAAATAATTATCTACCTAAGAAAATTAACAATTCAATAATGTCATCTATTGGAGGATGGACACACTTGAAGCTCTGACTCGGGTAGGGCAAAGGCAATATATGTAATCTAAACATTTGTACCCTTGTAATATGCGGAAATAAAAAAATTAAATAATAAAAAGTAGTATCAACTAATATACAGTTAATATTCAAGTTTCAAAAAAATTTTTAAGAAGCAGTGTGCTAAAGCATAGACTGTAAACTCTAGTATTGAGTTTAAATCTTTTAACTTTTTATTATGGAAAATTTTAATCATATATAAAAAGAGTATTTTTCATAGCTTTATATTATATGTACATTTTTATATGTATATGTGTATGTGTATATATGCAATTTCAGACTTACAGAAAAAGTGACAAGAATAATATATAGAATTTCCATATACTCTTTACCCAGATTCATCTGCTTACATTTTTGTCCCATTTACTTCATCACTCTTTCTCAATTTTATTTTTCTGAACTGTTTGAGTGTATTGGAGACATTGTGCCCTTGTACCTCTAAATATTTCAGTGTGTATTTCCTAAGACTTAGGATGTTGTCTTACATGAGCATAGCACAGTTATCAAAATCAGGAAATTTAACGTTGATACAGTACTGTTAGCTAAGCCCTAGTCTATATTCTAATTTTGTCAATTGTCTCAATTATGTCCTTTGTAGCTCCCCCCCCCCGCCCCCCGTCTTCAACCAATCTAGGCTTATACTTTGCATTTAATTGTCATGTGTTTTTTAAACTGGAACGCTTTCTCAATCTTTCCGTGTATTTTTTCACCTTAATATTTCTAAAGTCTATAAGCCACTTATTTTGTATTAATAGAATCTCCCTCATCTTGGGTTTGCCTAATGTTTCTCCCTAATTAGATTCAGTTTGTTCATTTCGGTAGGAATTCCACTAAAGTGATATTGTGTTTTTCTTAGAATATCTTTTGAGGAGACAAGTGATAATGATTTCTCCCAATATTTATGATACAGGTGTAATGACTTGGGTAAGGTGGGGCCCACCAGGTTTCTCTACCGTTAGGTTATTCTTTTTCACTTTGTAATTAACCAATAGTTATGTGTTTTATATACTTTGAAACTGTGAATATCCTGTCCTCATCGAACTTTCACTTACTAATTTTAGCAGCCATTGATTTTTTTTTTTTTTTTTTTTGAGGCAGAGTCTCACTCCATTGCCTGGGCTAGAGTGCTATGGTGTCAGTCTAGCTCACAGCAACCTCAAACTCCTGGGCTCAAGCGATCCTTCTGCCTCAGCCTCCCGAGTAGCTGGGTCTACAGGCATGCACCACCATGCCCGGCTAATTTTTCTATATATTTTTAGTTGGCCAATTAATTTCTTTATATTTTTAGTAGAGATGAGTCTCACTCTTGCTCAGGCTGGTTTCGAACTCCTGACCTTGAGTGATCTGCCCACCTCAGCCTCCCAGAGTGCTAGGATTACAGGCGTGAGCCACCCTGCCTGGCCATTGATAATTTTTTTAACTCCCATCGTTCCTTCTATGTTTAGTAGTTGGCATTCTACTGTAAGGAAGGATTTTCCCTTCTTCCTCATTTGTGTATACTTATTTATTAATATTTGTATAGATACATGGATTCTTATTTTATTCAATGGGTTATAATCCATTACTATCATCTGTTTGATGCTAGATTGTCCCAATTTGATCAGTGGGGCTCCTTCAAGTTAGCTATTGTGTTCCTTTGATATGTGCCCATCATTCTTTAATGCATTTCCTCCTTTGAGCGTTTCCTTTTTTTTTTTTTAGCACAGAAAGATGTTCTAGGCTCATTTTGTATATTCCCTGCCCCAGCTCTGAAATCAACCATTTGTCCAAGGAGTCCTGGATTTTAATTAGAGTAGTTTTTAGAAACCAAGATTTGAACTAGGAGATATATATATATATATATATATATATATATATATATTTCACACACACAGCTATGACTTTGTACTGATACTTCCCATTCTCATCCAGTATCACAGTGTATATTGTAGTCTTCCCCCTTTCTGTATTTGGAAATCTCTTTCCCAATGGTGAAAAATGGAGCTTCTGGTATCTTCTTAATTTATTTTCTCATTTGCTTAAGCCTAGAATATACAAAAGGTGGTTTCAGAACTGCTAAACCATGTCACTGCAAAAAACAAACCTGTTAAGTGGGTTTCACTATTTGTTTCCAGCTATTTTCTTTTTCTGAAATAAAATTTGTACACAGTGAAACATACAGTGTTGAGTGTATAATGTGGTCACTTCTGGCAAATAGATATGCTTTTGTATCCTACACCTCTATCAAGACATAAAATAACATGTCCATACCTCAGAACATTTCCTTGAGCCCTTTTCTGGTCACTCCCCACCCAGCCCCAGAAACAACTATACTTTTTATTTTTTTTATTACAAATTGGTTTTGTCTTTTTTTTAGAATTTCATGTAAATGTATATAGTATGTAGTCTTTTGTATCTTGCTTCTTGTGCTCAGCATAATATGAGGTTCATGTATGTTTTTGAGCATATCAGTGGTTCTTTCCTTTTTATTACTAAGTAGTATTCCTTTGTGTGATCATGCCACATGTTTTGCCAATTTCTTTTCTTTTCTTTTTTTTTTTTTTGGAGACAGAGTCTCACTCTATCACCTGGGCTAACGTGCCATGGAGTCAGCCTAGCTCACAGCAACCTCAGACTCCTGGGCTCAAGCAATTCTCCTGCCTCCCAAGTAGCTGGGACTACAGGCGCACGCCACCACACCCAGCTAATGTTTCTATTTTTGGTAGAGATAAGGTCTCACTCTTGCTCAGGCTGGCCAATTTCTTATTAATAGACATTTGGATTATTTCCACCTTTAGGCTTGTGATGGTCTTTTTTATATGTCAGCTTGGCTGTGGCCCCCAGTTACTCTTCAAGCACTAATCTAGGTGTTGCTGTGCAAGTGTTTTGTAGATGTGATCAAGGTCCACATCAGCTAACCTTAAAGGGGTTAATTTAATTACGTTAAGCTAAGTTAGTTTGATTGCATTAAAAAGGCAATTTTCTGGGTGGGTCTGATTCAGTTGGTTGAAAGGCCTTAAGAGCAGAGCTGAGACATCCCTGAAGAAGAAATTCATTCTTTGGACAGCAGCTTCAGCCCATGCCTGAGAGTTCTAGCCTGCCTTTTGGACCTGCCTAGTCAGTTCCCATAATTGTGTATGCCAGTTCCTTGCCATGAACCTCTTCATATGTATTTCCTACTGGTTCTGTTTCTCTGGTTGAACTCTGTTATGGCTATTCTGAATAAATCTGCTATGAACATTCTTCTATACAGTTTTTGTGGGCATACATTTTCAATTTCTTTTGGGTAAATACCTAGGAGTGTAATTTCTAGGTGGGATATATGTTTAATTTTATAAGAAATTGCCAAACTCTTTTCAAAAATTTTTGTACCATTTTATGTTCTATCAGCAATATATGAGATTTCTACTTATTCTACATCCTCACCAATATTTAGTGTTGTCAGTCTTTTTGATTTTAGCCATTCTTTTGGGTATAGAGGGGTATCTCACCGTTGTTTTAATTTGCATTTCTCTAGTGACTAATCAAGTTGAGCAGTAAGTATTTAATGTAGTTGTTAGGTAGTCGTGTATATTCCCGTGTGAAGTTTATGTTCAAATCTTCTCGTATTTCTAAATTGGGTTGTTTTTGTTTTTATTATTGACAAAAGGAGTTCTTCAAATATTCTGAATACATGTCCTTTGTCAGATACTTGTTCTGCTAATATTTTTCCTCTAGTCTTGCCTAAGCATTTTCCTAAAAGTGTTTTAATATCCAGAAGTATTTGATTTTGATTCATTCTAGTTTTTATTTTGTAAATTTTATGGTTACTGCTTTATCTCGTCTTTAAGAAATTTTTACCTACCGCCAATGTCATAAAACTATTCTATATTTTTTCCAGAAATCATATAATGTTAGATTTATGTCTGTGTTAATCTCAAAATTATTTTTATTTGTAGTGTGAGGTAGCACTGAGGTTTATGGGGTTTTTTTCCCCCTATGAATATCTACTTATTCCAGCAATGTTTGTTGGAAAGACTATTCTTTCCCTGATGGATTGTTTATCACTGTTGTTGAAAATCAGTTGACTGTAGAAGTATGGATTTACTTATGGATTCTAGTTTCATTGAGCTCTTGGTTTTTCCTTAAAAAAGTAAGCATTTAACTGAGGTAGTTGAGTCCTTCAATTTTCTTCTTTTTGCAAAAATTTTTTGTCTGTTCTAGGTTTTTTGCATTTGCATATAAATTTTAAAATCACCTTAATTATTAATTTTTAGAAGTCTGCTGGGATTATCATTAAGATTGATGTGAATCTGTATTTCAAAAATTAACACTGTAACAATATTGAGTTGTCTATCCCAAGAGCATGGTATCTCTCCATTTATTTTTTTACTTTTTCTCAGTGATGTCTTCTATGTCTGTTTTTACTCCTAGGTATTTTATATTTTTGACATGGTTAATGGATTTTTGAAAAGTTTTATTTTCCCATTGTTTGTAATATACTGACATACCTTGGTCTTCCTAAATTTATGAGCTATTCCTTTTTTTCTTCTCTCTTCCTTTCTTTCATTGATTCATTGGGATTTGCTGTATAAATAATCCTAATATTTGCAGATAAGGACAATTTTACTCATTTTTTTTTTACACTCTTTATGCCTTTATTTCTTATTGTACTGGCTGGGGGGGACCTTTAGTACAGTGCTGAATAGAAGTGATTAGGGCAGTAATCCTTGCCTTATTGTTGATCTTAGGTGGAATGTTTTTGCCACTGAGTATGAAGTTAACAGTAACAGATTGTATGTTTCAGGTACCGAACAGTACAGTGAATACACAGGCTATGCTGAGACATATCGCTGGGCCCGGAGCCATGAAGATGGGAGTGAAAGGTGAGCCTTTAGAATCACATGGCTAAAAGCAAAGGGATGTGAGCTTGACCCTGATATACTGTGTATGCCTTCTACTCTTATTTCAGCAATTGAGCTTTCTTTTAAGTTCAGTATTACAGGTTCATTGACAGTTAAAACAGTATTACCATCTCCATATACCAAAAGGAAGAAGAGAGAAGATAAAAACCAGAAGTCTAAAGCAAAGACAAGGGGGGCAGAATTCTCTACAGTTCTTTACCTACATAAGCTGCCAATTTAAAGCAAAGCAGTGGAGGTTAACTGCCAAGTTCAAACTTATTTAGGATAACAGCATTGTGAATGTAGTCAGCGCCACTGAATTGTACATGTAAAAATGGTTTAAATGCTAATTTTATGTTGTATATTTTTTTACCACAACTTAATAATGTAATATAGCTAAACCATTAACTAGTACATTTTAAATGAGGGGAAAAATACTTATTTAGAATAGGTTCTGTTAATAGTTAGAGCTTAAAGTCCTAGACAAGCTTATTTAGTCATCTTTAGTTTTTCTGTGAAATGAGTTAGATGAGGGAAACTTGTGTGGGACCGTGGACCTAATGCGACAAACCAGTTAGTGTCAGGCCCTGCTATGAACTTTGCTGCTGCTGTCTCCTGTTTCTTCTTGAAATATGTTTTTTTTTTTTTTCTTTTTTTTGAGACAGAGTCTCACTCTGTTGCCCAGGCTACAGTGCTGTGGCGTCGGCCTAGCTCACAGCAACCTCAAACTCCTGGGCTCAAGTAATCCTTCTGCCTCAGCCTCCCGAGTAGCTGGGACTACAGGCACGTGCCACCATGCCCGGCTAATTTTTTCTATATATTTTTAGTTGGCCAATTAATTTCTTAGTATTTCTAGTAGAGACGGGTCTCGCTCTTGCTTAGGCTGGTCTCGAACTCCTGACCTTGAGCGATCCTCCCGCCTCGGCCTCCCAGAGTGCTAGGATTATAGGTGTGAGCCACCGCACCCGCCCTGCCTGGCTCTCTTGAGCACGTGTCCTTCGTCCTGGTTGCAGACAGTGGCTCTGCCCCCCGGCAGGGTCCGCATCCACGTTCCAGGTGGGGGAGAGGGCAGAGGAAGGGGCACGTGGTTGAATATGCCCCTTGGTGTGTGTTCGCAGAAGACCCACCAGCAACTTCGCCTCAGGGGCCATCTCCAGCTGCAAGGGAGGCTGGGAGGTGCTTCTTTAGAAGTGGCACAGAGTGACATGGGGTGCAAAGTGCACTAAAGGACGAGGGGAGAGGGAGGTGGGCAGGCAACTGGCAGGGCTGCCGCAGGGGCTGCAGGAGGGTCCCAGGTGGGGAAGCGGCGTGCACATATGCGAGCACGCAAGTGGGATGTGCACACGCGCCCGCCCACACGTGCATGTAGATGGGCTGTGGGGGGACGGCCCCTGTGTGGAGAGGACTGTGGTGGGACAAGGAGTGTGGGACAGTCTGGAGACCATTTGGGAGACCGGCGTGAGGGAGGGGGCTGCTACGGAATGACACCCACAGCAAAACAGAACTGCCTCGCCCAGGAACCTGCTGCTCTGATGCTGCCTCTGGAGCCACCACCTGGCCCTGCCTGGAGCAGATGGCAAGGACCCCACGGCCGAGACCCCGGGGTGGGAGGTCAGGTCCAGATGCCACTGAGTCCTGCTCTGAGCCCCCAGACCCGGGCACTGGGCCTGCCCTCCCTGGCAGGGGGACTCAGTCTCCCGGGCCCGTCGCCAGCGGCAGGTGCACCCGCGGGGACGCTACCACCCCACGGTCCGCTCTCGCAAACGCGCCACGCCCGGAGGATGTGTCGTTTTTGACGTCCCAGCTTCGCCGACACATGGGAAAGGGCCGGTCCACACCGCGGCAGTTCACTGGTGGGGACGGGACTCTTAACACGGTGCTGGGAAAAATGATAAATTGATTTTCAACAAAAGTGGAAGCTTCTCATCAAAACAGCCAGTCCAGGAAGTTCACCGAACGCGTCGTTTCACTGGTGAACACTCGTGTTCCGTGTGGGATCAAGCAGGAACTCACCCGCAGCCGCTGGAACCCCCCGGGGCGGGCGCCCACCCGTGCCGGGGCTGCGCCCATGAGCCCACGCTCGCTGCTTCTGACACGGGGTGTTGCTCCGTCCTCGCCCCACGCCGTCCCCGCCCCACGAGCGTCCCCTTCCCACGCCCGATCTCCGCCCCACGCGACCCACCCGCTCGATACCCGCCCCGTAGCCCCCAGCCCGCCGCGGGCCGCACGTCCGGGTCTCCGCGCGGCGGGGCCTCCCCACGGAACGCGGCGTCGCGCCTCCGCGGTCCTCTGGCGCCCTCGTGCGGCGAGGGGCGGCGCGGCAGCTCGCGCACGCCGGGCGCAAAGGCGCAGCTGCGAACGGGCGGCGCGCGTCCCCTCCGGCTCGCCGTAGCGCCGCCGCTTCCTCCGCGCGGCCCCGGATGCGCCGAGCGGCTGCGGCGCCGCTGGAGCCTCCTGCCCTCCCGACGCGGCCGAGCGCGGCCCGAGGCCCAGGGTGAGTGGGGGGCGCCGCGGGGCGCGGGGCGGGCGCGTCGGGGCCCACAGACCGCAGCCCGGCCGCCCGCCCGCCGGCCCGGCGCGCCGCGTGGGGACCAGGCCGCGGCGGCTTTGTGCGCGGCGGGCGGGCCGGGGGCGGCTGCCGAGCGCCCCGCGCCGGGGTCGGTGGCCGGCGGCGGC